>QOCX01003850.1:0-16308 GCA_005959815.1 Sarcophaga bullata | reverse complement strand
TATGAAAATAGCAAAACTATTACACGCTAATTTTGTTGCTAATTCCGGTTGGTATTAAGTAGCACAGGCGTATGTGCTAGTTTTTTTTTTTGTAGCATAAGTTTTTCTTTAATTTTTTTAATTAAGTCCGTTGAGTTCCAGCTTGGTTTTAAATCGATTTTTATTTTTGCAACACAATAAAAACTAAAAACTACTAGGGACAGATGTATAATACATCAGAAACGGAAAAGCAAACTGCTGTGAAGTATTGACAACAGCCAGAGCTATAATTTCAAAACGGAAGCAACTGTTTTTAATCCAATGATTAAAACAAAATTTAAGGCTAAATGCTAAAGAGACATTATACTGAACATTAAGAAGAGTATCGAATTACATTTAGCTTCTGTTTAAAAAAATGATCAATGAATTAACATGTTTAGACAGACAGATCGTTTAATTAAAAAAAAAACAAAAAAGGAAAAACACCTGCTAAGAACTCCTTCACAATCTATGCAAATCTGCAAAGGGCCTTTAAAAAAAATAAGTTATACTTTAAAGATAGGGGACCATTAGAGAGTACTTTTTTTTACATAAACTTGCTGGTTAATGTCTTATATCGACGTTTCAAAATGTTTATTTACTTTATAACACAGAGTAAACTAAACTTTAAAAAATCATATTGAAATTTTAGACTTATCACCTACATTGCAGTGCTAAGTGGGTAATGAAGGAATTAAACTGCACCTTATTATGTACATTCCAGTGCCACATTATAGTTCATTCCAGTTGATAATGTGCATTTGGGAACAGATTTACGTGTACATAAGACAAAGAAAACAGGAATTATTTTGAAGAACGCAGATACTAAATCGCACCTAGCACCTAATGTTAGATTGTTAGGATTGCTTTTTATAATAAAGGGTCTGCACACGAAGAGAGCTTTATTTCCATAATAAAAAAATGTTTGAAATTACGAAAATTCGAAATTGACTTCAATGCACTTATTATGTGAATATTCGAAGTGGCTTTCAAATCATGAAATCCAAATAGTGTTATAATCTCCAGTAAACTCGTCTCTATTTTAAACCAACATCACTCAGAATTCCTTGCGATATTCCCAACGATTTTAAAGAAACTCAAACGAAAGTTTGTAGCACATATTTCCAGTTCAACATTTGCCAAGGACAACAGTAACAGAAACTCTTACTCGAAAATTAAAACATTTACACCATATCCTACCGCAGCTACTGCGTTCAGATAATTCATCAATTATTAAAAACGTTAAAATAAAGCGCAAGAAAAAAAGTTATTAAACAAACAAAAAAAAAAAAGCAAATTCAAATGGTTAAAAGCAATAACAACAACAACATCACATTCGTAGATAAAATTCTACAAACATACATATTTACAAATGAATGCATTTATGTATGTACATACGGACATACGTAGACTATGCATATATGTATGTTATGTAAATTTCATTGCATGTGTACTTTATTTATTCATTTCTGTACAATAAAAAAAGAAGAGAAAAAATATACATGCTTACACACAGTATTACATGTGTAAGTAGAAAAATAAAACAACTGTGTGTACAATAATTACGGCCAACAACAAACACTAGAGTCATTTACAACAGCAGCAACACCAAGTGTTGCAAGTGGTTAACATTAAATATTTACGAAGAGTGAGAGAGAGTGAGAAAGAGATAGAGAGAGCGAGAGAGAGAGAGAGAAAAGAAAAAATTAATAATAAATACATACATATATATACATAGGTACACTCGTAAAAGTATAATAAGAAATAAATAAAAACGTTAAAAATAAAAAACTCACGAGAAAAACAACAATCTGGCGTTTATTATGTATGAATATCTGGTTTAAAGAATTAACTTATTTAGAATAAATGTATGTATGCATGTATGTATGTTATATTGTTAATACAAACATACATACATACATATATGGTATATAAAATAGACGAAGAGTGAACAAAACAACTCAATAAACTGCAGATAGAAAAACATTTATTTGCTCTAAAAAAAAAATTATTACAGACTTGATCCTCTTGGAATCAAACAACAGTTTATTTGAATAATTGTATGCCAACAATTCTCAATTCTTCTGTGAAGTCTGGATGTATTTATTGCCAATCTATGCAGACTACAAAAAATACCGAACATAGCTAGAATGGAGGGCGTTTTGAAATGATAGACAGAAAGCTCGAAATAGAAATGAAAGCAAATCACCTGTATTATGATGTTACAACACGCTCAATTATTGATTGATTTGTAATACAATACGTATTACAAACACATACCGCTCTTATTGCCTTTCCATTATTTACGCATCGTGTTTAAATGAAAATGATTTTAATTTCACGTTTATGTTGAAATGTATAAGCATGTGTGTAAAGGTTAGCATATGAGTTGGTTCACATTAAAATGGAAAATTCAAATAAATGGTTTCAGCTGTTAAATATCTTTCATTTGCAATACCATTTATTTAGTGAAAGATTTATCATTTACGAATATGAATTGTAAAACAAATGAAAAACGCTAAAAAAATAGCTAAAAGTTCTCACAAAAAATATCTCTCAAGATGTACGTGATAGAAGTGATAGAAACCGAACTTAAAAGGATCGACTGCTGTAATCAATACAGAGACTTTCATTTCAAAGAAACTTTATTTCGTATAGAAAGGCGAGATATCAGCATTATAATGAAATAAAAATTTAATCAAAATTCTAGCTTTCTTTTTAACCTAAAACTTCGAGTTGCATTGAAAGTCAAAATTACTTCTCTGAATTCAAATTTGTGTTAAAATTTGGGTTTAAATCTGTGTTTAATGCTTAAGATAACTTGCCTTCACTGATTTTATTCAAATCTAACTGTGCCAAGTAAATATTGTAAAACATTAAACGATCGTTTTTTGTTGTTTTTGTTTTCTTAATTTCAATTATTGTTTGTTTAAGAAAATCAAAAAAAAAAAACAAAAATGAAAATCTTAAAACCGTAATTAATCATTAATTTTGTTGTGAAATCATTCCATATGCTAGCAATATAGCATGTGTTGTGTTGCAATAATGGGTGCATTTTATGAAAGTACCCCCATGTAGCAGTGGCTGTTTTCTTATTGCCTTGCTATTGTTGGTTATGGTGTTAAATATGATTTTAACAAGTAAAATAAACAAACGATAAAAACGAAAAAAATTAATTTCAAATAAAAGAAACTTACCATTTGGACATGAGAAAACATCATCGGCAGCTGTTAGTTTACAATTGAATACTAAAATCAAACAAATCAAAGCGGACAGCCGTTTTAAACTGGCCGCCGTCAAGCCTCCCATGATGACAGCTTCTACTCACACTGAATACCTTCTCTTAGACGCGTTGCTAATCGTTTTGTTTGTTTTTTTTTCTATTTGCAATTAAAAAATTGTAATAAAACTGTAAAGAGAATTAAAAAAAAAAATTATAAAAATAAATAAAACGTATTATAAATAAAATAAAATTTAATTCATATGAAGTTATAATCAAAAACAAAAACAGAAATATGAAATTAAATTCAATTTCAATTCTATTTAGTCAGTTTGTGTGTGAGCATAATTATTGTTTGTTTGTTTTTTGTTTTTTTGTGTTTGAGGAACTTCTCAATTTCCATTTTTTTTTTAAATTTTAGTCAAACGCGAAGGCTAAACAACAGTTAAACAATAGAATTTACACTTGTAATACCAGTGTAGAACGAATGGGAAAAAAATTTACACCTTGTAACTTAAAGCAATTTTTGTTACAAACTTTAAAACACTTCAACTTAAATGATATGCACTTGGATTTACAAACGGCAACCAACTAGATAGTCAAGTCAGCTAACAAGACAGTCAGCTAGTTAACATAATGAAAATGTGTTTCATTTTTATTTTATTTTTTATTTTTTTTTTTTGTCGCATTTATTATTATATTGTAGTATTAAATTTCTGAAAAAAAAAGGTTGAAAACATAGCAACCGTTTCTCTATTTGGCTTGTGTTTTCCTCTAAATTCGGAAATTTAAATATCTTAACGATTATGATTAAATTTCAAACATTTTGTTTTTATTTCATTTGAATATTAATTTACAAACTTTAAACTTAAAAATTTCAAATTCCTAATTTGGTTTCACATTTATTTAAGAACGTAAATAAATTGTAAGAGCATTTTACAAAGTCATGGACCGTACTCGATTAATCGTGGTGCATACTTGCTTGTACAACCTTGAATTGGTTTTGCCAAAGCATAACCTGTAACCCATTTTAGAACTAAAAGAGAGAACAATAGAGAATGTATGGGGCTTGAACGTATGTAAGCCAACGCATTTTGTGGAATCATTTCTTGCTTTAACCCTGATGTCTTTAAGGGACATATATTAGATTAGGTTAAGTGTCAAACTATCTTTGGCAAGCAATATTTCATTAAAACCAGGGTTAGACTCCTAGTGGTACATCAGTCCAATAAGCAACTTGAGGATTAAACTTGAGGAATTAACCGCTTATCCGGTTGGGAAGATATAATACGAATATCTTGTATATGTAGATTGAGAACAGTAAATAGATGGAATGTTTGCATTATTACTCTGGCACTCCTACACCAAAATAATAATATAAGCCACCGTGGACACTTTTTGGCTTTTATGCACATTTTTTTGTATTTTTGCTCATAATGATGCATAATTTTAAAATCTTACTGCTTTCGTATCAATAACATAACCTTATACTTTTAATTCGTCAGGACATACGTATGTAAATACATATTTTAAGTATATTAGTCTCGTCATTTGCTCCTAGCTATCAAACCATTGTCATAATTGCATGACACGAGACAACAGAGATGCCAATTTAATTACGAACCACTCTAATGGCAATATTGAAACATTTTCCGTAAGATATTTGTAGAAGTTCTTAAACAGTTTACGTTGTTTGATACCTAGGGTGAGACTTTCAATGTTCGACATTTGTTTTGTTTGAACCTCTTGGCTTACTTATAGGACTATTTTTAACCAAGAGTATTTACTATAAGCCACTGTTACAAATTCTTTTTTCCAACATTTGAAAGGCGTTGATTTCTTTAAAAGATTAGCTTCATGAAAACAAGGTTAATTCTGTTATTATTATTAAATTTTTTTATTGGATTTTATTCTTTAATTGATTGTATTTAAAATTTTAATTGATTTTTTCTTAATAAGAGAAGCTTGAAGATTGAAGTAAGTCTAGGTCATTATTTCCTGTGTGTAGTTTGGAATTTAATTTTGTTAATTTTATTTAATTTATCATTAAATTCATACAGAAAAAAACGAACAAAAAAGCAGTTAAAAAAATTTACAATCAAATTAAAAATTATTAAAAAAAAAGAAGACAAAAACGTCTTAAAACCAGTTTTCTTTTAATAAAAAAAAAATTAAATAAAAATCGATTAAAAAACTCCCTTCAAAAAACCATGGAAGCCATAAAAAATACTGGTTAATGCCTGACGATTTTCGTTCAAAAATTGTTTTTTTTTTGTTCTTTCTTTTAACAACTATTTCAACTCCAATTATGGCCTGGCTGCTAGCATTAAAAAAAAAAGGTAAATAGATAATAGTTAATAAACGAAATAGTTTATTTATGTGATCAGCAAAATTATGAAACACAAGTGTTTCTATATTTATTGCAGCTGTTGTTTGCTTGGTTTGCTTATTTCAATTGATCTTGGCAAGCCAGCAGAAAATAAAAATCTTTCAACAAAATTTCATTTCAATTCTTTTATAGAGAACACGAACAACAAATGAAAAAGTGGTATATTTGTTGGTATGTATAGAGTATGTTGTATTATAGGAGACCAAAAAGATATGAAAATAAATTTCAACAAAAAAATAAAAAAAAAAAATAATAAAAAACAAAGAAAGTAAGAAATAAAACCAGTTAAACTGCTAAGAAAACCACATTTAGTTTTGAACTTAGTCAGTCATATTTTAAATTATATTATTAAAAAAAATAAACAAAAAAAAAATATTGTACAGTTGAATTTAAAAATGTATAGGAAATATACAAGCAAATTATTGGAAATAAACATTTGAAAGAAAGAAAAGAAATTGAATTAAATAAACCGTCTGGCATATAAGAGATTTAAATAAAGTTCAGTATGTTGCTTAAGTCTTTTTGTTTCGCTATTTTTTTTTTTTTTTTTTGATGTTCAATTATAAAACAAACAATCTGAATTAATTTCAAAAGTGCCTTAACTTATTAACATTAATTTCACAAAAAAATAAACCAACTGAGGTTAATTATTACGACTCCTTTAGGATGAATTTTTTTTTTTTTTTTTGTAAATTTCATTGATACAATTTCATTTCAGGGTTTGCTAATGAAAATAAAGATGCAAAAGTTCAGATTTTTATTTCATTTTTTTTTGTTGTTTTTTTTTACTTTTATGAAATATTATTAACCCAATTAAAGTGGAGTTGTTTTTTTTTGTTCTTCTCTCCGCCCTCTTCATAAAATTATTATGAACAATATGATGGATCTCGTGTGGCCTTCATTAGATGATTCAACTTTAAGTTGATGATTTAAGAAAAAAAAAAAAAAATAAAAATAAAGTTGTCTAGGTATGGCTGTGTATATGTACACATCTACGTAAGCGTAACGCTACATGGCAAGTTATAAACTTATAATTTCCTTTTAATTTATCACAACAAAATCTGTGCAAATAAAACAAGCATAAAAATATCCATTTTTGTTTAATGCAAAAAAAAAGGTGAAAAAAAACAAAAACCGTAATTTAAACTCTATGGTTTTAACACATTAAAAAAGGCCAAAACCGGTTGCAGCATGAAAAAAATTTACAAGTATTTCGGATAGCAGCAGCTAATAAAGTCAGCAAAAATGTTTGGTATTTTTCTGATATGCCATTTTTTTTTTGTCTTTGTTAATACAATAACAAAAGAAAAAAGAAAAAAATAAGAAATAAATCAGGGAAAACACTATGATCAGGCAGCCAGTCTTGTAATGCATTTATAATGTGGTTAGACCAGCTTATAATAACCAAAAATAATGGCAAAAAAAAAGGCTCATAAACACTGGAAAACCGAAAAGTAAACACAAATACATGAAACCATTAACAAAAAAAAAAAAAGAAAAAAGGTATACAAATAAAACACAAACAAATTGTATGTGCATGTATGTATGTGTTGTAAGCACATGTGTATACATGCTACAAATACAGGTACTTTGTTTAATGCTAAAGTGAAAGTTCATATGAAAGTGTACAAAATAATATTGACAGAGAAAATAAACGAATTGCTTCCATACACAACACCATCATACCAAGCCATACCATCAAACATACCATCTCATAGGCTTTAGCTTTCAGAAACTCACCTGCCTGCATTTCAATAAATCTGTGTATGTATGTTAGTGATTGAATATATGTATTTATGTGCTATAGTAACATCTTTTAGATTGAAATTGAATTGAAATGCAAACACCACACAACGTCAACATTAACGTCATCATCATCATCATCATCATCATCGCCATCATCGCCATCATCATCATCATCATCAATACCTTTAAACCAAAGACGACGACTGCCTTCATAGCTAGCCATGGTAATGAGCATTTTTGTACGATGACGACTACAATGATGATGATGGTTGGTTGCTTGGTAATGTTGATACATTTGTAAGGTGTTTACCAGTGAGGTGCGTCTTATGATTCCCACGTTAGTAGTAAAGTAGCAATTAAATGTTGTGGTATTTTGTTTGTTTTTGTTGTAATTAAACCTTCATTTGTTTTTATTATTTATTTATAATAAAAAAAAAGAAAAAATTACAAACAAAAACTCATATGTCACATAGCATGTATATTGCAATGTAAACTTTGTTTATTTAAATCAAATAAACATTAAGAGCACAGATCATTAGATGTTCTATTGTATCAGAAATCAGAAACAGACACAGTAGGAGCCCTTAATAAAGCAACATAAGTTAATAATCTGATAATCAACTAGAGCCTTATAATCTGATCAGTGAGGCCAGTTTTCTGAGGATTGTTGGTTTTACTGCTTGAAAGATTTCCAACGATTTTATAAGACTTAAGCTAAAGCTAACCGAGTGTAACACGGTGAAATTTTAACAAAACTTACTGTGGGATTTTAAAATAATGCAGGGTAATTATTGAAGAAGTTAAAATTCATTCAGTTTGTAAGACTATGAAATGAATGCCTACTGGCAGAGTTCTAAGCATATTTAAACAGGCTTAAAAAGTTATTAAAACTTAAATTAAAGTGTTTGTAAATCGATAAACACAAAAAAATATTTAAAATGCTACAAGCAAACATGCCTCTTATTGAAAGCCTTTTATTAAATTAATACAAAGCGCTGTCATTTTTTAAGAAATTTTTTTTGTTGTAGCATTGTGTTATAAAATTTGTTTTTTTTTTACATAAAATTACTAACAAATAAACCTTCTTTTAAAAAAACTTTCACCGCATCATTAATTAGTTCTGCTTAAAAACATTAGTCAAAGAAATTCCAATTCAAAATCGAAATCGAAAGATAAAATTCTACAAGATTTTAAATAATATCGCAAGCTAATAATCTTATAGGAAATTGACTAAGACTTAAGCTTAGACTCCAAATAAAAAAGAAGAAAAACCTAATTTAAAATTTTAAACAAAATTTATTTAAAAATAACCGGATCAAAACGAAACGAATCCAATGAATCAACTATTGAAATAAAATCAAAGCGGGTTTTTAGATGATTTTAATTTTTTTTTTTTCAATAACAAAAGTTATTCGTTTTTTTTTTTAACACAATTGATTGGAAGTAGTTGATTAAGCAATCAATGAAATGAAATTATTTCGTGGTTACACATTTAAAAAATATTAACAAAAGGGTTGCTTTTAATAATTGGATAATTTTTGAATTTAAATAAGAAAACAAACAAATAAAGAAACAAAAAGCAATCATTTAATATGTAACAAAAAAAAAAACAGTTTAAACAATCAAATATCAAGTCATTAAGTCAAAAACCTTTCGTTCACACTTTAAATAAGGAAAGTAAAGTTTTCAAGGACAAACATAAATTTGTAATCAGTTTTATAACATGAATTAAGTGTGTACTTTGTTTAGTAATGTTTAACTTTACAAAATTTTAAATTATGGCCAGTTAGAATGGCATAAAGTTTCACCTAATTTTAGAAAGCTTGTATAAATACTCGATGGACGACTGTTTTAATGCATTGATTCAGTTTTCAATGCGCTTAAATTTGTTAAAAATTTCGTGAAGAAAATTATATTCTTAATTGAACAATGTATTCTTAAACTCAACAGTATTGATATGTATTTTAACATTTTTGTTGTTTTTTTCTTTAATTTTTTTTATAAATTGTGTTGCTGTTGTTTCAACTAATTTAAGTCTTATCGTATTCACGTTTAACACATTAACATTTGAAGTTGTGGGTTATTAGGAAAACAAAACAAAAGACTTAAGACACATGCATCGTTATTAAGACGGTTTAAAGACGGTGTATACATACATATTTAAATGAATTTAAACAATATAAAATTGTTGACTTTATCTATTATTAAATAATAAATTTATTACGGAAAGAAATCGAAACCATTAAATTGTTTTATTAAAACAATTCAATAAAGTTAGGCATAGTACCAGTTACACATACAAGGTTTTTTAGTTGTAACGTATAATTAAGATTGAGCAGATAATGAGCAGAGAATGGGGGGCAACATAGAGATATCATAGAAATAATGGAACATTTTCTAGTCATTGCCCAGATTTTAGGCACATGAGATGGCAATATTCACCACTATTCATCTAAGATGAGAGGATTGGATGATTTTTAATGAATTTAAGTTCTTAATAGATTTCATTAGGATTTTATGGCTCCTCTTTACTATGTATTAACACGTTGACTGTCGAACTACGAGATAATTCGTAGTTTTGTTCTTTTTCTTGTTCTTGTGGCAAACAACGTATTAAGACAAAAAGGCTTAATATAAATGACTCACTCGCATCAAATCTACAATCAATCTCTGAACGTGATTCTGTAAATACGATCGATTTCATGCAACAACAACTATTATATCATCTGTGTTTATGGATGGTAAAAATACTAGGAAGTGAGAAGTTACGAACCAGAATTTAATGCGAAACAGGAGATTTTTCAATTAAGGAAATCATACTTAATAGTACAACAAAATAGATTTTATGGCTCTTCTTTACATGAACGCCTATTATGAACTGTGGATAATGGGAATAGTTTAGAAGCTAGGAAAAGAGATTGAAAAAGCTTTTCTGTACAATCTTTTTGGTCTTAAACCAGCATTTGAAAAACATTTCTGTGTAGTAAAGAAAATATATGATAAACATTTTTATGACACAGGAAAGTTGACATTAAGCTTTTAATATGTCACTATTTGCATGACAAGTATTGTAAACATAATAGACCTTTGAAAGTTATTTTGTTTTTTGTTTTTTACAACGTTAATGATAAAAATGTTTAAATAAAAACAATTAAATTCATGAATGTAATAAACGAACAGAACTAACAGTTATAGTGATTAAACAAATTAATTTAAAAAATTAATTTCAAAGATATTTTATGACCTCAACTAATCATCATCATCATCATCATCATCATCAATTTAATCATTAGCTGTGTTATGAAATCATTTGCATAGATTTTGTAAAATTATTAAATATTTAAAGATTTCTTAAACAAAACCGATTGACGTTTTTTTTTTATTATTTTATTTATTTTGTGTTATTTTTTTTTTACAATAAAAAATCCAAAAATTCTAAATAAAAACCACAAAGAAAAAATATTCAATGAGTCATTAGTGAATAACATTTTTAACATTTTTATTTCAAACAAATAAATTATTAACCTTTATTTCTTTTCTCTCTCTTTTGTTTACCAAAAAAAATATACAAAAAGAGGAAAAAGTTGTAAAAGAAGAAAGAGAAAGAAATTTTTCAATTTCAATTTTTTTTATTGTAAAAAAAAAATAAAAGAACAATGTTTAGCAGATTGAAAGAGTGTAGAGAGTAACACTTTTACTTGCTTGAGTTGATTTTTTCTTTTTTTTTTGGTCGTTTGTTTCGCCCATCAATTATTAATGACAATATAATGACCCAACATCATAATAATCATAATCACGCAAAAAAAAAAAAAAAATTGAAATCATAATTGAAATCAAAAAAAAAAAAAAAATCTTCATCAAAAAACTACGAACAATTGAACGATTGAAGCCTGATTTCACTTTAAACACAGTTGCTTAAGATCAACCAAAAGAAAAAAATTTTTCTTTCCGTTTTTTTTTTTTGTACAAATAAATTTCTGTACTTACAGTATAAGCTAAAAGTAGTTAAACAAAGTTAATAAAATCAATTCGATTTTGTCTTGAATATACGATTTACTTTCTTTTTCCAATAATTTTTATAAAATTTCCAATTTAAATAAAAAAAATTACAGGCTTTTGTTAAGAAAGCGATGGGTTAAGAAGTGTGGAAATATTAGTTTTCAAAAGATTAAGGAACCCATCAGTAGATTTAAGCTTTTCATTATAATCCCTAGAGCTATATAAACAAATTATGAATCACAAACATTACCGCTCAACTGCAAAAAGGGAAGTATTTCTTCAAAATCTAAGAAAAAAATCATGTAAATTTATTATTCTAGGATCTGCTTTAATGGATGAGACATCTGTTAAGCTGGAAATACATGGTATATACAAACGAAACAAGGCAAATAATATAATAAGAAGATAGGGGCTATACTTCAGGGAAAGTGCTCTTAAAACTGAAGATCTCTAATCAAACGCTTTCAATTTTTTTTTTTGTAATTTTTAAGGTTTTTTAAATTTAAGGGTATTTTACTCTCTAGTATGTAGTCTTAACAAATCTTTTGTTAAATTATTTATTAATTCCCTTTCATATTTTGAGTGACAGTGTTTATTTCAATTTCTGTGATATTTTTTTTCTTTTTGTTGTATAATAAATGTTTAAAAGTATTAAGCTTTACAGTTTTAATTGTAAAACTTTCTAAACTATTGATGCCATCATTTATTTGAAAAGGTAAAGAAAGTAAAAGAAGAATATTTAAGTAAAATTCAATTCGAAAGTAATAAAGGAAGTGGTGTGCTGTTGAAGGTTGTCATTGCTTAACTTGAATTTATTGTAAATAAAGCCTGCTGCCATTGAATTGCCTTTTTTTTTTTTTTTTTTTTTTTTTTTTTGGTAAAGATTTGTTAAAAAAAATTCCATTAAATTTTTTTTCTTTTTTTTTTCTTTCTTCTTCTTTCTTTTGATATTTAAATATTCGTATTGCATACTTATACAACAACAGATCTAAAGTGAATTTTGTTTTTGTAAGCCACTCCCTACATTAACCATTAAAGTTTTATTTTTGTTTGATGTTTTTTTTTTGTTTCTTTTTAAGTATCTTGAATGATGTCAAAAATAAGCAGGAATTTTTGTTCAGAATTCTTGATTGAACTTTGTATCTAAGAAATTATGCTAATTAGTAAATAAAATTGAATCAAATAAAATGGAAATATTTTGTTTGTTCACTTTGATTTCTTTAATTTCCACAGAAATGATGATGAAGAATGAGAAAAAAAAACCAGAAGAAAAGCAAACTAAAATTGATGATTTTTATTATAACAAAACGAAAGACTTAAGCAACAAACTTGTTTGTTTTTAATGTCCTCAGTAGGAAAGAATAAAGAATTGTTTTGTGGTTTGATTTGATTTAAAATTAAACCTTTTCATCGGTTTTTTAACTTTTTTTCTTTAAGAAATAATAGATTTTGATTGCATGATTTAAAAAAAAATATATTGTTTATATAAAAATGCTTTTTTTTCGCCTGTTCTTTTCTTTCTTTCTTTTTGTTTTTTTCTGGTTAAAACACTATCTTTTTTGTTGGTATTTTCCTTGTGGTATGTGTTGTTGATGTTGATAATTTGCTTTATTTTTTTTTCTGTACAACATGTGTGTGTGTGTGTGTATTTATTTTTTCTATTTCTATTTTCCACTCTTCTTTAACCATTACTTTATTTTATCTCGAGTTCTTTTTACCTGGAAAGAACCAAAGATAGAGTAGAGAGAAGTAAAAGAAGCAGTAGAAGAAGAAGTAGAAGAAGAAAAACACACATAAATTCCAAGCAACACTTGTTGAATTTACATTACAATTGTTGTTTTTTATTGTAGTCGTTTTTTTAATTGCTGCTTGCAGTTGTTTTTATTGTAAAATAATGTTGGTTTGTGGCTTTTTGCTGCTGTAACTGTGTGTTGGCTGGTTGGTTGGTTGGTTGTTATTAAGATTTTTGCAAAATGGAGTTTGCAATTTATTATAATTTTTTTTCATTGCTTTTTGGTTGTTTCTGTTGTTGTATTTGTTTTTTTTTTGCTATTTTACTTTAACCATTTACAAAGAAACCAGTTTAAATTTTGTTCATAGAAAGAAAATAAAAAATGCAAAATCATAAATGCAATCGCGTAGCCAAGAAAGAAAAAAAAACTAAAGAGAATGACACAAATCCTGCAATTTCAATAAACTGCCATTTAACTAAACATAAAAAAAAAAAAAAAACAAACAAAATAATAAAATAAAATATTAATAACAGGAAACGTTTCATTTGACATTTGAATTGCCAACACAAATTTTATTTTTATTTTTGTTTTTTATTTTCATTTCTTTTCTCTTTTCCATTTATTCTTACTTACCGTTACTCTTTCTTTCTTATTGTATAAATTTTTTAGGAAACTCCTTTTTCTTTTGATTTGCTTTTTTAATAAATTTTCTGTTTGAAAAACACTCAACCATTTTACATTAGACAACACTTTTCACTCAAGCCCCAACGATACACGATAACTGAATTATTCTTCACTTATCCGTCCACTATTATGTTTGTAGAGGCAGCAAGTAACAGTTTCTTTTCTTTATTTTTGTGTTTTTTTTTTTTATTAATTTCTTGTTGTTGTTTTCTTTTTTGTGTGTTAAATTTATCTTAACGTTTTTAAAAACTTTTCGTTTACCGTTTAAGCTTGTACCGCACCACACGAAGGGGCCAAACAGCGTCACTAAAACTTGCTCTTAATGAAAATCTTTCAGGCTACACTCTCAGCACCTGCTGGTGGTTTTCCTAAAGTGGTATGGACCAACTTTTACATGTAAGTGGAATATAAGACGTAGCAGAAAGAAAAAGAAGCAAGCAATAAGTAAGTAAACAACAACAACTACAAAAACGACAGCAAACAATAACATAAATGCCAAAAAAAAAAACAAAAACAGCAGCAGGCAGCAGCAGCTTAAATAAACTTTAAGTCCTAAAAGCTACACTATTACAACAACGACAACACAAAAGAAACACAAGAAACACTACAACCATACCCGCAACACTTTTCGACAATTCACTGGCATGCAGCACACAAAACACATACACTAACATATGTGTAGATTAAGTTTAAAAATTTTTTCGCTGTTAATGGAATGTTTTGGTTTTTTTTGTTTCTCTTTTCTAACCGGCTGTTAGTGTAGACGACAGTGAGTTCCGTTTTCGTTCGTTGATGTTTATTTTTCTTCTTCTAGCTTAATAACACCAGTAAATACGTGCATCCACAATAACAACAGGTAAACAAGCGACTAAAGTTGCATGAGTTTTTGTTGTGAACCACAAACATGCGTAAGCGCCCTAGATGTTAAGATTAAGGCGAATTGCTCACGCTCCTACAGAAAATTTGGTGAATTTTTTTTTTGGAGCGGTTTTTACTCTTCCAAAAAGCGAGGTAAAAAAAGATCACCACCAATATTTGTCGTTGATAAAAGATAAGAGCATAAGTCAAGCAAAGCAACAACAACAGGCAGCAGAGTATTCAAAATGATAAACACCAGATTTCTATTCCAGCCCAGCATTGCAAGTTTTTTATAGTATGTATGCATCTATTAGTTTGTATATTTGTCTTGTTTTTCTGTTTGTTTATTGTTTCAATTTCAAAAGGGACGTATGAATTCGGTTTTTGTTTTTCCATTTTCCCCAGTTACACGAAACACACACAACGTCACATCAATCAACATCCAACACTGATTTGACCTGTGTTTCGGGGTTTTTAAGCCCAGCCCATCGCTTAAACAATGGGGGGTGCGTGTGCATTTAAGGGATGACTTGGAATTTCGTTACTTTTCTGTTTAATTTTTAATATTTTTTTTCGTTTTTGGGTATACAACAACAACAGTGGAAATTATTCATTATTTGTTTTTAAAATTACCTTAGCTCCAGTGGTAAAAGTGTTTTTTAAAAAAGGAAATAAAGAAAGCCTGTTATCGGCTTTGTTAATTAAATATTGACATTTAAAAAATTGTAATGGCTATAATAAAAGCAGACACACTATAATTATAAATTTCTTTTCAAGATATTTGAGACATTTTGGAGGCATAATATTCTTATGAGCCCTTGTTATGATAGAGCAAAGGAACCATTAACTTAAGTTATGCATCTTCCCCTATTAAGTTATGTATTTTCGCCTATTTACGAATATGGATCGTTAAACATTTATAAAAAACACGTAAAAATAGTTAATGTTGGTTACAAAAGTTGTGATTCAAACGGAGCCATTTATCGAACATTACGGAGTTATTATGGTCATCGTTCTATTGTACAAGGACCTGATCAAATTATAAAGGAATTTAAAGAAACTGGAAGCTTAACCGATATGGTTAATCCTGTCAATCATCACAATGAACTGAAAATATCACTTCAGCTAGAATAAATAGGCTTTTTATTCTCCCTTTCCTACTTCCTCTCTTCTTTCCCCATCTTCCCTATTATTCTCTTCCCTTTAGGTCGTTGTATAGTGAGTCAACTGGACCTCCGGGTGTCAATTGAGACAAGTACACGTCGTCTCACCTAACCTAACCTAGAAAGAGTACGGCGCAAAATGGCGAAATTGTCAATATCACGGCATTTTTAGCAGTTTAGCTTATCTTACGGCCCTTTATTGAGCTCTTATTTAAAAGCAATTTCAAGTTTTGACAATGATCAGATATACGCGATAAGCCGTCTAGTGTTGAAACAATACTGCTGCTGCTACTGCTTCAACTTTTTTTCATGGACTGTTTAAAATATGAAATGATTTTAGAAATTCACTGACTGCCATAAGAATTCTCAACGCCCATTAGAGGTGGTCTCTTTGGTCAAGTTTTAAATATGTTTTTATGGTTTTTTCATTTAATATTTCAAATCGATTTCTTTTCTTCAGTTTTTCTACTTTTCCCTTCCATTATAACAGCCAATTAT
>QOCX01003849.1:469-16310 GCA_005959815.1 Sarcophaga bullata | reverse complement strand
TGTAATATTTCACCACGGATTCGTCGATAGAAATATGTTCGTGGAAAACACCGTACTTTTTTCACTAGTTTTTGCAGCGTCATTATTGTCTACAAGGTATAGATTTCTTTTTATTTCTTTAGTTTATAATTTGTTTTTAGTGGACTTGTGGCCATTGTACCCATATTGGCACAGCATTATTATATGCCTTCTACTAAATCAACTTAATACATTTGTGTATGAACTCAAAATAATATTCAATGTTTTCGACCTTGCTATTTAATTCTATATTAGCCAAATACAAATACACGATCTGTAAGCTCTAGCGTACAAATAATAAACTTTGGTTACCTGGAACCCCTTTAAACCCTCTACAACTTAATGTCATTCGCTTAGATGATAGATTAATAGATTATTACAACAATAACAATAAATTGCTTGATTTAATATTTATTCAGAGCACTTTCCACTATTCGATAATAATAAAATAAACAAACCAGACTAAACAGTTTTTTTATACCGCCTTAATAATTAAGTGTTCCTAAATTGACAAAGGGGCCGTAAATGGGTTAAAATGTTGTCGTTATACACTCTCGGAAATTCCTTCGATGAATTGTATGGCAGCCTTACATATTTATTTGTATTACAAACGTGTTTTTAGGGAAGAGTAAAAACTAAACAAACTGCAGTAAATTATAGGGTAGCTAGTATCATATTAATGATATTTTATCCTTCATCCTACTTCCGATACAATACATAAGACCATATTTCCTTTTATAAATTCGTAGTCGCTCTTAATTTTTCTCAACATAAATTAAAATTTTATTTCTTCTAATTTTCATAAATTTTAAAATTCTTGTGAATTCTTTTGAATTGTTTTGGGCCATATGGTAGTTACTGAATATATTTACCGTAGATTTTATACAAGTTTTCTATTAAATTGTGTATAATTTATGGATAATTAAAATCTTACATAGATTACGACTGCTGTCTTTCTCTCGAAGTATGTATTACTTTCAAGAGAAGATAAAAAAATGCTCTTTAAATTCTCTTTAAACAAAAAGGCAGAGTATCGCTTACAAAGTTAAGGATACTGATTATGATAAGAACTTTTATTTTGATAGCCTTGTCATCATGAGGAAAAATTTAATTATTTTACGCAACACAACTTTAAATGTGATTAAACGAATAATTTCTTCTTTGCAGGTGATTATGTTTAAAAACAAGGACTCCAATGGCAATTCAGTTGGTATGTCAGTATGTTCCTAAAATATAGACACCCAATCGTATACTGATTGGTACAGTGATCTTTTTTTATAGTATTTTCTAATATCAGGACAATATTTTGTTTTTATTTCCATACATTTTTGTACTATTTTGTTCTCTTTTTCTATTTTTATAACAATATTTTGGCCTATAAAAGTAATTAACAATTTATAATTGAAATTTCAATTCAATTATATTTAAAAAGACAGAGAGAAACAGAAAACCCAAGCGAAAACAACAGTAGAAAATAATTATAATCCTTTTAAAAGCCTTTAATGCCCATCACATATGCATGCAGATATTCTTTTAATGCCCATTTTATATGTAGACTTTGGTACAAACATTGAAAAAGGTCATGTGTACATGTATGTATTTGTTTAAATATATAAGTTGCCACAAAAAATACAACAATTAGAGAATATCCGGCCATTTGCAAATAAAAATACGATTAAATTTTCATTGTATTTCATTCCGTTGTTGGTGCTTAACTGTGATGGAGGTTGTGCGCTATCATATATATGCAGTATTTTGTCATAAATATGTAATGTATTTTACCGTAAATGTATAACTAAAATTTATTATTATATCATAACTGTTGTATTTTTTAAATAGCATACCGTCGCGCATAAAAAACAAGGCAGCGTACTTAACGATTTAAAGTCTTCGTTTATTGTCTCCATTATACTTATCCATTTTGAACTCAATATTTTCTGAATACTCATATGTATGTGGATTTATGCATATGTACTCACGGTATGCAAGTAGTAGTATTTTAAAAAAGGCTAAATTTTTAAGTCGCCGTAGTCTAGTAGGTAGAGTGTTGGCTTATTAGACGAAAGGCCAGGGTTCGAATCAATGGTCAGACATCAAAAACGAAATATGAAAAAAAATATTTCTTCGGTGGCTTCCTCTCAGCAGATTTCTGGCAAAAACTCTAAGAGTAAAAAAAATTGCCATGAAAAGTTTCTCGAAAATCAGTCGTTCGGAGTCGACTTTAAACTGTAAGTCCCGCCACTCATGAATAAAATTAACACACACAACATAAGTGGTGTGAGAAGCTCGGCCGTAATCCCAATGGTCTATTATGGATGTTATGTAAATTTGTAAGTTTTTACTAAAGTTTTCACTCATAAAGAATGTGTGCGATCAAAAAAAACAAAATAAAATAAAAAAAAATCGCATCAGAAACATTTTGTCTAAAACATTGCGTCTATGAAAGTAGTCTGTCATTTTGAGCGTGTTTTACTTTATTTTACAATACTTTCCAGAAGCTTATGAGAAAATGTTCATTGTTGGCCCAATCCTAGCTTTTGTTAATAGTTTAATGAAATAGTTAGAAACTAGTTAGAAATTTGCTATAAAAGTGTACCTTTCACTATGAATAGAAAAAATAACAGAACTTGACTTGTTACGTGTGACAAGACACAGTAGTATCCGATGCCATAGACCTATTGAAAAATGAGCAAAAGTAGTAGTTTTTCTCCTCGTGTAAAGAAACAGATTATTCGACAAACAACTTATTCGATTGTATAGAATCTTACACAGCCATGACAATCGATAATGGCCATCCTATCAAAGTACAAGACCACATCATTTTGTTCACTGAATTAGTCTGGCCCATCAAACGAATAAAAAAAATGCCATAATATCTCATACACAAACTCTTTTGTATTTAAATTAAAAGCGCTTTAAATAAGACCTTATATTTCTATACAGTAAACGAGGTTCTGAAGTTTTCTTTTAGATGATCGTTACATATTTTACTCAAATAAAACTATCGAGTCAAATATACTGGTGGTTTACGTCTTGAGCGAAAGTATATAAACATGCTGTGATGAAAATGGGCTATTCGTTTACAGTGATTTATATTATTTCGTCCGATAATTATTTGCAGTATTTGTTGTAAAATATTTTTTATACTAACTTGAATAAAACTTAACCACAAATAGTGGATAATTTTTATAATTGGAAGGGTGGAAAGGAGAAGCTTCCGTATGTTTATTCGTTCATGATAATTGAATTTATTAGTCTTATGCTACCACAATATCTGCTGTTGTTTTTAATTAAATTTGTTGCATATTGAGATTATTGGATTATGATACATCTTTACACACAGAATTGCAATTTGAGTTCTACTGCATACACAACAAATGTAATTTATTATAAGTTTTGCATTTGATCCAAATTATTTACCGCAATTGAAATTGTAGTAAAGATAAAAATGCAACGTGTTAATTTGTTGGCCTTAGGGTCGAAATATTTAATAGTCGATTTTAATTTATATTATATTTTAAACTTTTATGTCAGCAGTAAAAAAGTGATACTTACAGTGGCTCAAACGTATAATAGGCACACTAGGTATGAGAATATTTCAATGGATATATTTCAAAAAAAAAAAAAAATTCAATGTAAAAGGTCATTATTACAACTTGCCGTTAACTAAAGGGGGGATTTTATCTGGCAGATAAATTGTTTTTGATTATTATGAGTGGCCAATAAGATGAAGTAAGCGTTAAGCCAAAGGGAGGATCGGTCCACCGGTAACTTTTAAAGCTTATGCCTGAACTTCAATATGGAAACTTTACAGTTCCCTTTAGCTAAAGGTACCTTTAACTAAACCCAAGTATACGGCAAGTTATAATAACGGCCTTTAGTATTTTTTTAATAGTTTTAAAACAAAAAATGGAAACAAATTAACGAAATTCATGTCAATCGCATAATGAATGGGACAGTTGAAAGGGACAGTTTTATAATTTGGAACCAAAACTTTTTGCATTTGTTACTGCTTCCAAATTTAAAAGCATCGACTGTACTAGAAGTCAACTCTGGTAATTTAGACCTAAACATTTAACTCCGACATTTCCTGCCAGATGACTGTAGCGTGTGGAAGTAATGGCCATCTACCGGGTCGCTCAATGTTTCCTCATCCACGGTGCTCCTCTCACCCGCATTTAAATTTTTTCTGATAGTCAGGGTGCTATAAGATCTTTGTCTAGCTTTATGATTAACCCCACATTCGTTAGGGAGTGTTGTAGCCGCCTCGACCTTCTTTGTGAATGGTTCAGCGTTTCACTTGTCTGGGTCCCTGGGAACAGCCATATTCCGGTAAAATGCAGGGACGACCAGATCGCCAGAGCTGGTGCACTCTCTCCGAAGTCGTCGCCAATTGACTTGTGTATGCCACTTAATTAGCCATTACGCGGAAATTATTTCGGGAAGCTAATCTATCCTTGGCCAATAGGGATTCCTACTCCACTCTAGGATCACTTGTCCTTCGATGGATAGAAGGCGCACCAACCAATTGCTCGGACTTGATCACAACATCATCTCAATCACAGCGGCCATGGTTACAGGTCATTGTGTTATGGAAAGACATGTGGAAAGAATGCAGCTTCCCCCTAACGACTTCTGCCGTGGCTGCGGATGTGCTGAGGAAGAAGAAGACTGTTATCCTCTTTCTTTAGGTTATCCGAGGTGCAGATATAGAGGAGGACTGTTATCCTCTCTCTTTAGGTTATCCGAGGTGCAGATATAGGTTATTCGGCTTGACGGAACTATCATTCACTGATATCAAGGATATAGCTTCGTTTATCAAACTTTTTGGCTGGTTTTACAGCGTAAGATAGTCGTGTTTTAAATGTGCAGCCCTTGTGCTGATTGTGTTTACTCGTGGCGTCAGAATGGGCTATGAGTGCTAAAGTGTGCTTTTGGTGTTAAAACTACCACTCTAACCTACCCAAATATCGGAATGAGTTTTGGCAAGTGATTAAAACAATAAAAATTTAACAAGAAAAACATATTTTGATATGGTTGTGTACAGTAAATAATAATAACAGACGGTGAATGGTTTACAGCGTAGCAAATAAGAGGTCTTGGGCATGAAAAACAACAAAAGTATATTCGGCAAAGACTTCAAGAATTACAAGAAGATAATATCGATTATGGTGCAATTATATGTTAATCGATAAATGATATTTTCGAGTTCTATTCACCTAACTGTACAATTACAGGCCATTATAAAAACTTGCCGTTATAGTTCGGTTTAATTAAAGGTAACTTTAGCTAAAGTGAACTTTAAAGTCAATTTCACCTTATTTTCGTTATTACAACTTACAAATAAAAATAAAGTCAACTTTTTAAGAAATATAGCAGTGCCGGAGCAATGTCGATAACACTGGTCTATTAAACAAGTACTTTAAAAACTCAGTGACAACTATATGTCTTCATTAAACTTACGTGTATTCATATTGTTTATATATATCGTCGTCGAAAATCCAAAAATACCTATCTACTCAACATATTTTTAGATTTTTGCAACCAAAAATTTATGTTTTCCTAATTCAAGCCCAAAAAGTTTTTTGCTTTTTAATAATTATCGGATCAAAAAATACACTTCATAAAATTGGTATACCTCTAATGTAACATATTTTTTCGTGTTTAAATTTTATTACAAACAATTTTTACATTCTTGTAACTTTATTTTTAAATTTGATAATATTTCGTATAAATTGTAAAATAAAATTAAATAAAAATAAATTCTGTTTTCATTCGTTGCAATTTGTAAATTTATGTGATGATGACATTGACGATGGCAATAATTATTTAAAATATTTATGGTTCGTTAACATTTTGAAACTTTAATAAACTTTCATTGACTTGTTTCGAAAATTAAAAAGGAAATAAAACTCTGAAAGTAATTAATTTCATTGAAGTGATTCATTTGGTTTTATTTGTGTGGCAAAATATCACTAAATTTCAATTTTTTCTGATGTTTTCAGTCATGAATTTTTGTATGTACCATGTACATGTACATGTACATGTACTTATGTTTATATTTATTTAAGGGTGTTTCCACTGGTAATAAAATAAATTAATAACAAATAGAATCGTCGTAGTCTAATAGGTAGCTTGCTGGTTTGTTAGACGTAAGGCTACGGTTCCAAACCCCAGGTCAGACATCTCCAACACAAACGAAATATAAAAAATATTTATTCGGCGACTCATCTCGGCAGATTTTAGAAAAAAAAGGCTTTTTTAAGTGCCATCATCTCATAACTCCTTGCGTACTACTACGAAAACAGTCCTTGGTTTATGAGCGTTGACCTCAAAAATCCAAGTGTCGCGGTTCACTGTAGCGAAAAATACCGTATAAAAACAAAACGTTCCAGTCCGCAGCTTACGCGAGCCATTATCGAGAACTATAGAGAGAGAAGAAGAGAGGAACAACGCCTTTCAGACGCAGGAAAAGCGAGAGCGTGAGAATATCGAATTGTAAAGATGTAGGAATGGTGGTCGAAAATTATATCAAAGTGTTAAACATCTAACCGAAGATTTCAAGCCCGGGCAATGATTAAAATAGAAACTTGGTTACAAATTCGTAAGGGTTGCTGAAGTAATTTCTAAACTATTACGAGGCGATGATGTTTCCAATTCTGCCTCCAGAGGTGATGATATGCTGAACACAACCATTAATGACGATTCTATCGCTTGGCTATAAAAAGAGTCAAAGTTTCGATTATGCGACTTAAGTCAAGATAGGAATGAACCTCTTCAAACCTTTTTAATAACGTGAGAGGAACAAGGCGATCTCCTCTCATGAGACTTCTTCAGCTTTGTCATGCAGTGTTCTGTGAAAGGCGTACACTGGCGCGATTAAGTTCCTAGTGCGTACCATGCGAGATGTTACTACTGACTTTAGTGCTATTAAACAGAAATGTATTAAGATTGGTCTGTCCAGTAAATGAAGGCAAAATGAAGTACATGTTGTCGACATGTACGGATATCCTGCAGATCGGATACCTTATTACGGTCAATAACTATACTTTCGATATTGGTCAGTGAATTTATTTATCTTGGCCCCATCGTTCCCAGCAAATATGGTGTTAGACTGAATATCAAGCTTAGAATCGGTCTTACCAACAGGGTGCTATTATGGTCTCAATAGGCAATTGAGAAGCAAAGACCTCTCGTATGACGAAACTTATACTCTACACGTCGCTTATCGGATAAGAATTATCCTTTTGCAAATTTTTATTATCGTTATACAGAGAAGTTTCATTATTTTTCCCTGTTCTGTAATTGTGATTTATTATGCTTAAACTACATATTTTTGTTTTGGATGGTGACCATTTCCATAAGCCGTAAATATTTTCATTGTGCGTATTTTTTTTCTGTTCCATAAAGCACCATCTTGTATGTCTAAATGAGTTTTTCATATTTACGCAATGGCAGCAAATGTTGTTTCATTATAATGTTGTCACCGCCACTGCTACTCAAATCCAATAATGTTTGTAATTGGAAACCAGAGTCCGTTGTAGATTTAAGTGAGTTGTTTAGTAGTATTAGAATTTGACAACAACGTTGGTGATAAGAATGATTATTTTGTGGCCACAAAACGAAAAAAAAGTGGTTTCATGCCTTCCGTTTATGTCATGCTTTCAGTCCAATATTTCAAATAAATAACTACACAATTGGACAAACATTACAGATGAATTACTCATTCATTCACATCATTTGCTAGCCTCTATACATATTGCTTGTAACCGGAAATTACGAAGAGGCTCGTTAATCCTTATGTCGACACACGCAGAATTTCAAACAGTTCATGCATCAAGTTGGTCATGTAGCCAACAGGGAGCTTGAAAACAATTTGAAGTCACAGAAGCTCCACTTAATGATTCTTTTGTTGACACCAGATCCTTGCATTGGAAGACTTTTTTGATGATGTAAATGTATTATTTGAATATGTATTTGGTTTAACCGTAGATCGAGGCCCTAAACTTCATAATTCTAACTTATGTACCACTTTTGCTACATACTTGTGGCACATGGAATTGTCATGATTATTGATAGATTTTGTTAAAGAATTTATAATTTTTATTAATTGTAATTCATTTTAATAAAACTATTTTATATTCTAACATTTTATTATCAGTTTTATACAGTTTACCTCAAAAATTTTGACATGATATGATGCTGTATTATGCAGGCATGATTTTTTTTTTACGTAAAAATTAAACACTTCATGTCAGCTTGGTTTTAAATATTTCTAAATGTAATAATTTGACATCTAGCACCCTTGCCTTTGCTGGCCACTTAATAAGTTTCCAATTCTTTCAGAATCAATTGTTATATTTCGTAGAAAATTTTTGTTGTCAACCCTTCATTGTGAGGTAAAATAGCTTGCGTCTCTTCTCTGATTTCCCGATACAAATACTACCGTGAATAGTACCTACGCTTCCGTAGCATGTACTTGAATCTAAAACTGCCATTTTCGATTTCGGTGGTCCGCAGAAATTTTATTAACACAACCATAAAATTTCATTAAGGTTACTAAGCTCTAGCAACCAAAATTTTTGGAATTATTAAAACTTGAAAGACTTTTTCAGCTCATTTTTCCACAAAGCGTAATGGTTGTAATCTTATCATCATTTTCGCTTAGCAATTATCACAAAACGAATATGATTGTTTGTTATCTCATATATACTTAGTTGGACCGAAATATATATCATCTGTAATATGTATATGGAAATAAAACATTACGACGGAACATTTTTTTTTTTCTAAAGTTTGTCATCCACGTTAAGATAAGTATGAGAAGGAAGTGGTAAGAAAGATTCCTACATCAACATTTCAGAAGAGCTGGCTAGCATCTGCACTTAATTTTATAATATTTTTTCCCTTCCCCCAATTTACATAAAGTAGCTACCAATCGTTTGGCGATCACATCCTATTGTTATGTGTTATTGCCTTTTGCAATACTTTCGTCAGTTCATAGAAAAGCCTTTTTTTTCCTCTGGTTTCTTCCTCTTCCAGAGTCTTCAGCAGCCGTGAATATTGAACATGCATATCATATAAATTGAAAATGTCTGACATGAAGTTCGAACCTTTGCGTCTCCGACGTCCTAATAAAGACTAAATACGCTACATTACTAGACTGCGAACTTACTTCAATCAATATACAATACAGATAATTCAACCTCATTTCATTCAATACTTAAACTTTCAATTCCTTTTCAATACGATAAAACTTCACAAAATCTTTGAAAACAAAAATTTTAAAACACCCACCAATAATCCCTATAAAGTTTTATGTATTCAAAAATGATACGTAAGCCAAAAATTTTCTTTTTGTTTGGTTTAAAATAATGGCGCTAACTATGACGTTACTAATTGAAAATTTTTTTGTGTATTAAGTTAATACAGTCTCAAAAAGTTGGAAATGTTAACATTTTTTGATACAAAAGTTGGTATAATTCTTTAACTGGTTGGGTTTTAAATCAAACATGCAAATAAATATATTAATCTGGACGAATTGCATGTTAATGACCGCCTATATACTTTGTAAACCTGGCTTTCGTTTAAATATGGATATACTGCAGGACAGGCCGCAGGCAGCATGAGTCTAAAGCACATAAACAATGCTTTAGGGCTTGTGTTTACGCATGAGAACAATTAGGAAGAAAGTTCTCAATTTCGGAACGCCAATGTACTGTCATTCAAATGCCGAATGCTCGGCCGATATATCCTCCATTCAAAACATTCGAATGCTAACAATACGATTGGAAATTTATTTTTAATTTATACATCAGTTCATTACGAGTAGTTGATAATGAGGTATTGTTACGAAAGTGAACGTGTAATATCTTAATGTTAAACAAAAGCTTCAAAAACAATAAATTACTTGTCTATTTCATAACGAGATAAACGAAGGTAAAAAATAAAACAACAACATCAATTACAACGAAAAAGGATAAACACATTAAACAGCAAACAACAACAACGCTGAAGAGACAAAATAAACAACCTACACTAACAACAAGCAAGTAAACATGTAAAACAACATGTTTACATTCATAGAATCTCGTGGAAGGCGAAGACATTGAGAGACCTCCGCTACGAAGGAACCATCATCGAGGCTGGTTTCGTCGTAGTATAAACGGCAAAGCGAAAAGCATGAAAGATTGGAGTAGAAGTTCAGTTTGGTTCTGTGGTGAAGACGAGTGTGCGTGTGAAGTCAGACACGATATCCGGTGGTTTGAAGATCTCCCGTTACAAAGATCTGACGAGACAATTGGTGTGATAAGTTGATATGTGTTTACGCACAAGGCCACTAAACGAAAGAATAACAAATAAAGCAATTGTCTGTTGTTAAATCCAATTTGGTGAACCGCAGTGTACACGAAAGTTTGTGATTTAGTAAAGATTTATAAAATTGAACACCAATATATTCCTATTTTGTTATATTGCACCTCTACGGAGCTGATATTTTAAACGTTTTTAAAAGATGAAAAGTAACACGTGAGTAATACTACCATGTTGAATTCAAGGTTACAATGACGCTATGTCAGGGCTTGGGTAGGTATCATTTTTATAAATAGCGACTTCAGGCTCTTTCCAATATTTGCCAATGTTGATAAGTCTACTGTAATCGCAATTACGGCTAACCGGTTACTGCCGAATTTTCTTCAATTTGAGATTTATTATTTTTGACTAACTTAGTAAGCGCATACCAATGTTTTTGTTCAGAGAGATCCAAAGATAATTTAGCGCGCTCAATCCGAATATCGACTTCTGGTAACTTTGTTTTTCATGCAATTTTGTGACTTGAATATTGCTCTGAGAGCGTAAAACAATTTTTGTCACAATTAATACCAATTCTAAATATGAGCTGACTTCTACCTACATTTATCTAATTTGTCCTTCAAAATTTTTTGTTTCCCACCAAATATTTTTTAATAAAAATTTCGCTTTGTTTGACCGACGGCCACGTTTGAGTTCGTAATGGAAGTACCAACTTTGTTTTGATGAAGTTTTTTATTCCGAAGTATGCCGAAATCCTAAAAACTAAAAGCATAATCATCTGATTTGTTAAAAATCATGTTGAAGATGTAATATCAATTCTAAATTATGGAGGATTTGTATCCTACTCATCCAAATTTCATCTAGAGGTTGCAAAACCGTCCAGGTTGGTGTAAACAATAATTCAAAATTTCCATTATTTCAATGAACAGAAAATCTCCAAACACGCAAACAATATTATTATTTTTTGCATTAATTTATATTTAAGCATTTGTTTTCTTTGCCCGTACTTGTTTTTCATGATTATTGGTTTCTTTTCGCTAATCTCTTTTAATTCTTAATTGTTGCTTATTTCGGTTATTGAATATCAGTACGTTCAAACAGATTTCATTATCATCATGATATGACACATTTGTTCTATAATTTTTAAAAATAATAATTTCTTCATGGAAGTCAGACGTACTAACAAAAAATAGAAAACAATTCTTAGCACATACAATAATTAACCTAAACATCCGTACACACCTAAATACTCAAATACATTTGATACAAAAGTCACGTTAACTGCTAGTAAATTTACCCACAAAACAGCACTAGACAGAAGACAGTGACTGTCATCGTTGTTCCTTCCACTTTATTTAGTCGAAACGTTGTAATTTGCAAGGCCTTATTTCTTCAGGCCTTCTTAAAAATTCTTGTTAAAAAACTTAAGCTAGCACAGCATTTATATGATAGCCCTTTAGTCCTTTAATTATAATTAGTCATTACAACCCTTCAGTCAGGATTACGACATAGTTTCTTACACCACTTATGTATGTTCTATGCGGGACCTACTGTTTAAAGTCGACTCCGAAAGACAGATTTTTGGCAAACTTTTCATGGCAATTTTATTTGCTCTTCGAGTTTTTTGCTAGAAATCTGCGGTGAGGAAGTTACTGAAATTTTTTTTTTATATTTTCGTTTATATATCCGATCTGAAGTTTGAAACCTGGCCTTACGTCTAATAAGCCAGCATACTACTCACTAGACTATGGCAACTTCAAGTCCTTTACCACATGCTTTTAGTAACGCTGTTCAGTTTTTTGTTAGTTGTTGTAAAGATTCGTGACATTTCACTTTACAATTGCAGTTTACTTAAACCCTAAAAGAAAGCCTTTTAGAAGTTCGTAATTCATTGGAAATCATTCTTCAATGTTTTAATTTTAGGATGGCTTTGAAATCTTATTTATAAATGACTAACTACTGAATATCCTATAAGTTTGTGTTGTAATACCGATTATGTCTAATTCCTTTATATTAACATGTACATCTTTCAGATTGATGCCTTTTGTAGATAAATTGTGGGTGCTCAAAAATATTGTATCTTGTATTTCTAATTGCTTCGGTCTCAGTCGTTTTGAATATTTTCCATTTTTGGGCATATATACCCAGGAGTTAGTGTCCTCTTACGAATACTATGAATTATGTTTTCCAAGAAACATTAAAAAATAGGTTTTTCAATAAGAAGACAAAAAGAAATTTCTGTGTATACATTCGAAATATTTCCTCTGAAGCGAAAGTTTTATACCCTATGCTCCATATACTTTGAGAATTTTGTGTAAGGAAAGGTTATTTAAGATTAGAAATCACCGTAGCCAAGTAGTTTGGCTTATTAAACGTGATCCCACTGTGCAAACTCTAGGTCAGACATACCGAACAAAATAAGACATGAAAAAAAAGTAAAATTGCCATGAAATCTGTCGTTCGGAATCGTCTTTAAATTATGGTCCCGCCACTTATGGATAAAATAAAAACACACAGCATAAACGGTGTGAGAACTTTGGTTTAGTCTTGTGTGAAGGGTTTTAATGACCAGTTAAGTAAGTATTTTACAAAAGGATTTGAATAGGAAGAGGAAATAAAATCTTAAACGATAGAACAACAGTGTGAAAAGTAATCTAAAATTTAAACTAAAGAATCTACATGTTCAGAAACGTAAACTGGAGTTCTCTCCATATAAGCGTTATAAGTGGAATTGTTTCCTTTAGAGGAAGTGTTCGACAAGTCTGAGGTATACGGGAGACAGATACTAGTGGCGTAAACTAAAACTAAGCTGACTTAATATATTAAACTCTGTATATTTGGAGAAAAAATTTTTTTTATTCGAAATTGAATCACGTATATTTTATCATCTACGTACAAATTGCTATGAACTTGTCTCACTAGTAATAACGCTTATGGCTGAAATTGAAAGGTACTTAAAATACGTTCTCCTTAAACTTCGTTACAGTGGTGTTGTTGACGCTCTGCTTTCCTGTTTCCTTCTCCTCCTTTTTTTTTTTTTTTCGTGTGTTCTATACAATATGTTTCAGCTTTTTTTTGCTTTTTACTTTTATGACTACACCAAGTGTTCGATTGTTTAAACACAACAAACAAGCGACAACAAACAACTTTACAGTCATTCAATATCACTGGCAGAAGGTTTTAGCACTTTTTCACTTTTTGTGTAATCGATGACAACAACAACAATAACGACAAAACCAACAGCAATATTAAATTAACACAAAAAAAAAACAAAAAAAAAAACTACAAAAAATTTTCTGGCATAACTTTTTAGCTGGAAAACAAAGATATACCAATCTGGTAGAAATGAAAAAACTTAGGGGCAACAAACAAATGCTATTTATAGTGGCCCTTGTTGTTTGGAAAAGCTAATGTTAAAAAGTGTGTTTAAAATAATGCCAAACCGTTGCACTTCCGTAACGTAGAAAGAAAATAGTTCGTAACAATGTGTTCACGGTTTGATACGGTGGTTGTTGCATCCATTATAGGCCATAAGTGTAGGTAGGATTCTCTGATGGTTTTGTTTTGTGTTCTCCAGACGAAAAGAAATCCACAACAATTATTAACGATTAATACCTTGTGTACAGTTGGTGTTTTGTAAGCTACCAGCTTTAAAAAATAATAATTTGTGAAACTTTTATTAACTCTTCAGTAATGTTAATATTTGTGGAATATTATGCGGGTTAGGTCATATGTAATTTACATACAAATAGAAATATTTAACAACGGAACCATTCCAATATGGATGAGCTCGGGTATGGTCAAGATTCAACGGACATTAACAATACGTGGTTTGAGTTTAAAACTATCAAGCGGTTGGCGGAGGGGTCAAAATGTACGATGTAAATTAATTCATGGAATATCCGATTAGAATAGTATTATGTTTAAAGTTTATTCATACTAGATTTTCAAGCAACTTACAAAAACTTAATCTGAATATGGCCACGGATATTCATTCAATCACTTATCGCCCAATTGAAATATGAATTTTCAAATAAAGTTGTTTAATCAGTAGGTATATAGTGATGTCAATATCATCAGCGTATGCAAGTTACTGGACACTTATTACGATACACTTCCGCCTTTCTCAAAACACTCTCCATGAAGAAGTTTAAGAGGGATTGCTTTGTCTGAAACCTTGCAAGGTAGCAAAAGATTCGGAGAGTTTCATTCCTACCTTGATGGAGTTGCAGGAGTTGCTCAACGCAATTCCGCATATCCTTATCAACTTCACAGTCATTGCGGCAAAATCACATTTTCTTATGGAGCTATCGAAGGCTGCCTTAATAGTCGATGTGAGTGGACTTGTCTTTCATGGGTACTCTTCAGGATTTGACGTAATGTTAAGATCTGATCGATGGTAAATTTGTCAGGTCTCAAGCTGAACTGATAAGGTCCAACCGTCTTTTGCCGAATGGCTTCAGTCGTTTACACAAATACCTGTAAGAGTATAAATATATAAGAGGGAGAAAAGCCCTTGTAGTTGGCTCATATCTTTGTGTCTAATATCTTTAGGACAGGGCAGAGAATACTAAAGTTCCAATCGTTGGACATATTTTCTTTCAACCATATTTCGTAAGTAAGCTGGTGCATGCATCCTACCAGCTCACTACCTCCAGTTTTAAACAATTCAGAGGGCATGCCACAAACTTGCGATTTTGTCCTCTTTATGGCTAGGTGGTGGAATTTCCACGCCATCTTCATTGATACATCATCATCTCAGAGGCGGCACTGATATTCGTAATCACCTCGTAATAGAGTAGAGAAGTGTATCGTAATAAGTGTCCAGTAACTTGCATACGCTGATGATATTGACATCACTATATACCTACTGATTAAACAACCTTTATTTGAAAATTCATATTTCAAGTTGGCGATAAGTGATTGAATGAATATCCGTGGCCATATTCAGATTAAGTTTTTGTAAGTTGCTTGAAAATCTAGTATGAATAAACTTTAAACATAATACTATTCTAATCGGATATTCCATGAATTAATTTACATCGTACATTTTGACCCCTCCGCCAACCGCTTGATATTTTAAACTCAAACCACGTATTGTTATGTCTTGAATCTTGACATAGAGTCACATATTGGATGGTTCCGTTGTTAAATATTTCTTTTGTATGTAAATTACAATGAGCCTACGCATAATATTCACAAATATTAACAATACTGAAGAGTTAATAAAAGTTCACAAATTATTATTTTTTAAAGCTGGTAGCTTACAAAACACCAACTTACCAAGTATTAATCGTTAATAATTGTTGTGGATTTCTTTTCGTCTTGGGAGAACACAAAACAAAACCATCAGAATACCACTACACTTATGCCTATAATGGATGCAACAACCACCGTACAAACGGTGAACACATTGTTAGAAATATTTTCTTTCTACGGTTACGGAAGGCAACGGTTTGGCATTATTTAAACACACTTTTTTAACATAGCTTTCCAACAACAAGGGCCACTA
>QOCX01003848.1:1020-16314 GCA_005959815.1 Sarcophaga bullata | reverse complement strand
CGTGAAAATTTCGGCCACCCTACAAGCCTTTTCCCTCAAATTAAATTAACCCCGTATTTACCATGCAAAGGTAGTGTATTTGCTAGTCCCTGCAAACCATTCTGTATTTTCAAATGAAGTTTTCCTTTCTTTTTTCATTTTCTTTACGTTTTACGTTTTCAATTTAGGTGAGAAATTTCAGTCACCCTCTCTGTTTGTATAATTTTGTTTGCTTGGTGCTTCATTTTGTGATCTCTGGGGGGTTGACTCTTTTCTCTCTCTCCTCGGATTAATGCAAAGAAGAAAGAATTGCGAAAGTTGGTGTTACAGAACTTGGTTAAGAACTAAGGCAAAAAGAACTCAAAGGATTTCAGACGTTCATAGTTAGAATATCTTAAAAAAGCGGAGAGAAAAAAAAAAAAGACGAAAAAAATATAGAAACAGCAAGTGGAACAGAAAAGTTTAAGAGCAGAATAGCGGAAAATAAGCTAAAGGTTTTATTTGGTCCTCTCTCGCGCGCTCAGTTTAAACAGAGAATGACAGCGTCAAGCTATTTTGCCACTACACTCGGTGCCGATGGTGTTGGGTTGGTATTGCTTTAACAGTTGACAATTGGCAATGTGCTGTTGTGTGGTGATGTTGGTTGGTTTTGTGTCGAACTGAAAACAGAATGGCACAACCAGATGTGGACACAGTTCAAGTCCACAGAACTTTATAGCGTAATTTCAATGGGATTTTCGCGTATTATTTATTCGAAAAAACAAAATAAAATTTGTTTTTTTTTTTCACTCTTAACTCGCACTCACATAGGCATTTTACTAAATACGAGTATAATATGGTTTTTTTTTGTCTTTCATTGCTTTTTTTTAAATACTTTTAACGCGAAAATAAAGTTCATAGGAATATTTTAATGAATTAAAATTGTTTAATTAAATGGCTTTTATGTCACACTGCAAAACAAAAAAAAAAAGGCTTTGAAAACTTTAAAAAAGCAAATGACGTGTGTGACAAATATCAACTAAATATACACAATATATCGTGTGTATGTATAGATTATTGATCAAACTTAAAGGATTTGAATATACTTTCTCACAATGAAATGAGGACTTCTTGACTCGATGTAAGGCCTTATACCGTAAGGTCTCATGAGACTATTCTTCATCGCTCTCATTGGCAGGATCTTCTACTTCAGATAGGTAGTTGAAGAGCTGCAGTTACAGTTCTGCTTAATCTGACCAGCTTACTTATTTATAATTGGACCTTACAAACCTTTGGTGAGGATAACAAACTAGTTTTTAACATCACTTATGTTGTGTGTATTAATTTTATACATGAGGGTGGCGGAACCTACAGTTTAAAGTCGACTCCGAACAACAGATGTTTTGAGAAACTTTTCTTGGTAATTTCTTTGTTCTCAATCCCCGAAAGAAATATTTTTTTCATATTCCATTTTGTTCGCGATGTCTGTTCTGGGGATTGTACTAAGGCCTCACGTTTAATAAGCCAACACACTACCTTTTACCTACTACACTAGGTAGGTAGCGTTGGCTATAAAAACAATGCCATGAGTCAGCAGATTGAGAAAAAATCGCCGAAGCAATATTTTTTTATCTTTTCCTTTTGTTCGCTGATGTCTGCTCTTGGATTTGAGCCACGAAAATGTAGCTACCTTTAAGACAGTAGAAGGAATATAGCTCTGACATGGTGGATTACTTTGTTCCAATATGGAAAATCTTTAAAAGGAGTACCAACATGCAGTAATTAATGAGCCATTGCTCAGGAACCTCACTCAGTGGTATGTGGGGGGCCTACAGAAACTTTTTTTTAAACTCTGAAACTTTATTAATAATAAAATATCAACAGTAGCGTATTTAAAGACCTTGGTATTGCCAGGCAGGGCAATACCACAACATGCAACCGAATCTAAAGTACCGGTTGTAATAGTTACTCACATATGTAGTGTGGAGTAAAATGAAAACATTTTTCTTACCGTTAAGATAGGTTAATCTAGCAACCGCGTCCTAGATCCAGGTCCTATAAGGTCCAGTTATAACACCAATATTATCTCTTCCGTCATATAATTCCAGCTTCTGATTGGTATCTCTTAACCACTGTGAGAGTCTTATGAAGGTTAGCTAGACATTGTGGCAGAGAAGATGTCCTGTCATGAGGTATTCCCAGTTTCCTGGTATGTACACCCAGCGGCAGTGTCCTATTATTACTGCTATGCGCTACTTATATGGAATCTAGATATGTTCAAAGCAAAAATCCCATGTCGAGCCAGACATGTCTGATGTCAAATGTTGAAGAGAGAAGATTCTCCTTTGTGACAAACGACTGTGATCAATTCAATACCCAATACCAATTTCAATGTCGTTAATGTTCTGCCTTGTCAAAATTGCCAAGGCATTTGATAAACTTTATATGACACTATCTAAGTGCAATCAGGAGAGGAAACTGTGTTAGTAGTAAAGTATCTAACCAGCATACATCACCTAAAGCCTGTATTCTTATAAAAAAAAAAAAACTAACTTTGTAGCACAGATTATGTGACGAGAGACATAATCACATACTAACATCAAGGCTATCTGGCAAGTCATAATGGCAGCATCAACTATATTTTCAAGAATGCGAATCTTTATTTCTTTCCTACTAATAACGTAGAGTCTAGTTGTGGGCGAACTGTTGATAAAATTTTGTCCAATAATGTCCAAGTTATGTGGGCATTGTGGTTTGAAAACGCCTTTTATCACAAGAGTACTTATGATATATTTAAACGTTATTGTGTAGAGTATAACATTGTTATTTGGGTAGAGCACATCTGAAATATTCAATTTTTCATGGCTTTGGTGCATAAATCGAACTGAACTTGATCGATGACATGGATTATGTAGACTTTGGAGACCGCGACTGATGGAAACTCCTCAAGAAAAACTCTAACGGGGACAAACGCCACGATTTCGATGGCCTGCTTATATCAAATCCACGGCAGATGATTATGTCCTCCAATCGCTTGTACAGCATATTCCTTTCGGCATGAGCTTTGTAACGCTTCGTGCTGTATTGTAGAAACCACATATTTTTGGAGTTCAGATCGTCCAATTAAGGTAAAAAAAAAATTGCTCATTGCGTACGTATAGTTGGCAGTAATGGTTTGGTCAAATAGTGATTATTTGAGAATGCATTGAGCGCTCTTGTTATTCGTCGGCTTATAGATGACAGTTATGATCTGGTCTCAAAGAAATATGGACCTAAGATCAGCCGTCAGCCCAGAATACATACCAAGTAGTGATTATTTCGCAATGCAGAAGGCGGCCTTGACTCCAATGTGGATTGAGATCGTTTCAAATTCGACAATTTTGTTTGATCACGTTCATGGTTGTCATCTAAAACTTGAAAAGAAAAGAAAAGTGTAAACCATGTTATGACTGCTGATCGATAACGCTGAGTTATTAAGCTCTAGCCTTTCAACTTCTACCCCTTCTTCCCCTAACTTTCTAAGCATAAAACATTTTTGAGAAAACATAAAACGTCTACTACTCACACATACAAATATGGTTTTCACTGTTATGCTCTTCACACCCTCTGTTGTTTTTCACAATTTATTTTCCTGTTGTTTTTTTTTTTGTTTTTCTTTCTTTTTTTTATTCAAAAAGTGTTAATTTTTTTCGAGTCAAATGTAATTCTAAAAACTTTGTCCTTTTTTATTTGTTTTTCTTAAATTTTTTTTTGTTGTTTTTTTTTTTTTGCTTTGCTTTCTATTCAAACAAAGATGTTGTCTGGCAAAAATTACAGAAAAAAGCAAAAAAAAAAAACAAAAATACTGGGTTTTTCAAACTAAAAACACAGGAAAAATATGAAATAAGCAAAAAACCACAGTAAATAAATGGAGGGAGGGGGAAGAATAAAAAAAAAATATCAAATAGTTGTTGTTATTGCATTTCAAGGATCCTGCCAAAAATAATAAAATGATGAAAAAAAAGAAAGAGAATTACATCAACCGTTACATGATGAATGTTTTTTAACAAAAAAGAATGAAAAAAGATTTTTAAAATAAATTCAACAAAATGTGAAATAGAATACGAAGAATAATATTTATTACACGAGGATTAAGGGTCAATCAACAGAATCATTATTAAATCAGTTGAAATTTTTTCTTGTGTTTATTTGTTTATAATTTTTATTTAATTTTTTTGTATTTTTTTAATGGATAGCTGAGAGAATACTGTTTTTTAAATCCCAAAAAGAATTCACTTCATTATCCTTTTACACCACAATAACAACAACAATTTTTAAATTGTTTTGTAGAATTCTAAACTTAAGAATTATTAAACTTCTGTATAAGGGGTCATGAATAAAGGAAAAAAAATGACCAAAAGACCAAAATATTTATATTTCTAGATTAAATACTTTTATTACCCACTATCCCTTAGACTAACTACGGCATCCACACTAATTGATGGCACTTTACTTATTTCTGCTGCACAACTTAAAGCCTTTCATATGCCAGCAAATGCATATGCATATCAAATTAAAAAAGACGCCTTCGGAAGAGTACAATTTCTAATCTTAATGTCATTCCCTTGTGCAAATGACAACTCTAAATTTTAGCAGCTTCTACATATGTTTACTCTAGTTATTACAGAGAGGAGTACGAAGACACTATGCCTTATTATTAAAAGTTATGCTTAGACCACTCGTAAACGACCTTTTGAAAACATTACTGCCTCATCGAAGACTTAAAGACTTCACAAAGCATTACGTAGCAAATTTTACCAAAGATTTCTTACACTTGCATACGTACCAAGTTCAGCTTACTCAAGAGCTCAAATCAGCAGACCATCTTCCCTTCTTAAGTGCACATCCATCTGATTAGCTTTATGGAAACACAAAAATGTCAAATTTGAGGCTTAGAAAACCGTCAATAGAAAATAAGAAACAACTGCTCCTACAATGAGCAACTATCTGATTCAGAATTTAATCAGGTGATTGGACCTTACATTTTTGAAGATGAGGTCGAAATTGCTGTCGCTATTTTTGTCTTGAAGCGGTTTTACGAATCTTCAAAAGACATTTATGTGCCTTCATAACTATGCACGATTCATCATCACTACTGGCCACGTACTAAACACTCTCCTTATATCCTTCAGTCACTCTCCCTCTACTCTCCGGACTGCCACAAGTTATTATTTCGCAGAGGACTGGTTAGTTCCAAAGTTTTCCTACATCAAACTTCACTTTTGTACCTCCAACCTTTGGAGTTCCTGCATAGCTTCAGCCATACGCTCACTGTACGGGTTCAGTATATTTCTAGAACTTAACATCTTTCTTATAAGAAATTCATTGCGCATCATTGCCCTTATCCACACACTTTAGATAATATCTGAAGCATCTATGATCCAGTTAGGATCTGAGTCGCTTAGAAGTTCAACTCTTAATGTTTGTTCTCCAACCAAGAGGTTATATTAAGGATAAAGCAAAATGTTAATATTTCACGAGTTTCCACAGACGCTTCTCAGCTTTTACAGCCGTAGATAATGTTCTGAGACCACTTATCAGTCTAATCGCGCTTAAGCAATACTCCGTAGAGTGCTTCCGACAGAGAGAAAGTCCATATTGGGCAAGCATACCACATTATCGACAGTTTAAACCTTGATCTTATTCTTCTCTTCACTGGATTTGGTCATCTTTGACAGCGCTCCTTGGGTTTTGAATGTCTTTTAAATTTCGTTGAATAGTGTTGAATTTCGCGTGCTTCTTGATCTTAATCTATAGTCGATAATCACCTCTAAGTATTTTATGACTTTCATCGATACGATCTTAGTATCTCCAATGGTAACTTCCATTTGCTTCACATCCATCTTGGCCACTTATCTAGGTGGAATCTGTCTTGCGTGCAGCAAGTTTCAATCCAGCCTTACCAAGACATTTTCAAAGTTTTTGAACCGCTATGTTCGTCGGCTAGTAGGTACTCTGTTGGCTTATTAGACGAAAAGCCAGGGTTCGAATTCCCAGTCAGACATTAAAAACGAAATGTGAAAAAATATTTTGTTCGGCGGCTTCCTCTTAGCAGATTTCTGGCAAAAACTCTGAGAGTAAATAAAATTGCCATGAAAAGCTTCTCAAAAAAATCTGTCGTTCGGAGTCGACTTTAAACTGTAGGTCCCGACACTCATGCGTAAAATTAGCATACACAACATAAGTGGTGTGAGAAGTTAGGCCGTAATCCTGATTGAAGGGACGTAATGGCCAATTAGGTATGTAGGTATGTATGTTCGTCGGCTGCTATATTTGCTTTATCGTCTTAGCGACTGAGAGAACGGCAATGTCGTCTGCAAAACCTACGTTTTGTGGTTCCATTTTTTTTTTTTGATTTTTTTGGTAAAATTTTGGTTTTATGAGAATAAACTAAGAACGATTCCTAAGCCTATATATGAGACCCATCGTGTGTAGAATACAACCACATTGCCGACAAAATTCATGGCAAATTTCATAAAAAGTGTAATGGCTTGTTGTCTTCAGAGTTATGGTGGCAATTAGGAGGATTTTTGAAGGAAGCACACTCATATGGACTACCTTAACTAACAATATTACTTTAACAATATTATTTCAAGGCCATTTATTTTGTTATGGTAAGTTCGAGACGTTACTATTGTACTGTATTGTTTTGTTTTTGTTTGTTTAGCTTATGAAATATTAGGAAAGTTATGAACAAATATCTCGGAATAATGAAAAAGAAATGAAGTTTTGTATTTGTATACGGTAATTGTATTACTTCCTTCTTTTTGATTGATTTTTTAGTTTTAAATCTTATTGTTTTATAATTAAAAAGAGTTCTAATTTCTATCATTCACTTTAAAAAACAATTTTGGGAAATATTTCAAAAAAATGTTTTTTGAAAAAATTAATTTTGATTTCTCTCTTAAATGGTACACAATATAATATTTAATTTTCAGTAAATTCTGTTACCAAAAAATATCCAAAAAAATAAAAAAAATTTTTTTTTTGTAATTTAAAAAAAGAAAAGAAAGAACAAAAATTTTTAATTTTTAATTTAAAAGGGGCACGAGTGAGACAATTTTCTTTGTGTCAAGGTCTTACAGGTCTGGTTGACTTTTGTTAATTTAACTCTCTATGTACCGTGATAGTACATTTCCATAAAAGAAAAACAATTTAAAAAAAAATAAAAAAAACAAATTCCATGACAAAGTCTAAAACTGAGCAATTGTTTTTTGGCATGGTCTTCTATTCGAGTACTTTAGGACTTTAAGCTCTTTTTCAATTTTTTTTTTTATTTGTTCTTATTTTTGTTTTTGTTTCATTATTTTTTTTTTAAAGGGATTTTAACTAGTTTTCATTTATTTGGCATCTATCGATATTGTATGAAAATGAACCTCAAACGGCTGCAAAACAACAGACCTTTACTAGTTTATTCATTATTTTTTTAAACCTTTTTTTGCTCTCCCATTTTTTTTTTGTGCTTTGCATTCATATTCACATCAAGCACATCATTTCAACATTTGTTGAAACCTTGTGTTGTGGATACCAACCAAATGGCTTAAAACACAACACATTGTGTTTGTTATTCAACACTTTATAGCACAAGAAAATTTTTTTGTACGAAAACAATACCTGGTCAAAATTTATAACAAAGTCCAGTTGCTGTAAAGAGAAAATATTTAAAATTTTCCTTGTAATATTCCTCATCTTCAGAGAAATCTATTTCAGTTGCATGATCCAAGATCCAAGAAAAGCTGTTAGAACGTTGGATTAAATGTTGGAAAGATGAAAATTTCTTTTTAAAAAGTCTCTAAACATAGTTGGCTATTTAGAATAGCTGTGAACGATTCGATATTTTTCAAATGCAGGCTGTTCTCAGACTGCCGTTAACGTGGTCCTTTATAAGCCACTCTCTCTCTCTCTCTCTCTCTCTCTCTCTCTCGTATTCAATTTTATCTATGAAAGTCCAATATTGAAAAGTACTTACACCAAAACTTCGATAATAACAGCAACAACAAACAATACTAGCAACAACAACAACTACGAAACAACTACAAATACTAACTATAGTAACAGCTCGTAACTTGTCCATTTTATCTGTCGGCTTAATCTCGCACATACTTTGAACATTCAATTTCCTACCTTTTTTCTTTTTTTTTTTTTTTCTTATCATACAATAGCCCAGTATTTTTGTATTTTTACGTTTAAACACCATAACTTCTGGACGAACATGTAGAAACGTATGAAACACCCATTCGCTATGGCGTTTCAACTCAATCGTAATTTTTTTTTTTTTTTTTTTTTTTTTTTTGTTGCGTTTAAATACATTGAAATGTTAAAAAAAAACAGGAGCAGCAGATTTCGATTCTTGTATTTCATTTTTTCCTTTAACACAACACAAGTGTAACAAAAAAGATGCGGCCACGTGGTTTTATTGAATGACCTACGGCTAGCCAGCTAGGTTAAGTTTTTATGAAAAAAATCAAAATGTTTGACAATTTTAAGCTACACAGGTTAAAAGCCATGCTAGCATAACAATAGTCGCCTAAGTCCAAGTAGATAGTGTGTAGGCTTATTAAGTGTGAGGCCACGGTTCAAATCCCAGAAACAAAATATAAAAAAAAATATTTCTTAAGCCACTTCTATCCGCAGATTTCTGGCAAAAAATCTGAAAGCAAATAAAATTTCTATGAAAAGTTTCTCAAAAATCTATCTATCTGGAGATCCCGCAATTCATGTATAAAATGAACACACACATTATATGTGATTGTGAGAAACTAGATCGTAATCCTGACTAAAGGATTGTAATGACCAATTACGTATGTATGCAAATGTCATTTGAAAGAGTTGTCAAATATTGTTTAATTTAATTGCCTACATCCATCATCTTTTTGCTTGATGGCAAATCATTCAAACTGGCAAAAGGAACAGCATTTGCGCTAGGTTTAATGGAGCCACTTTTCTGCAAAGAAAACCTCACGTGCAAGTAATTGTTTTCTTATGGAATTATCCGATGAGCATGCTCTATCGATAACACAATGTATCGAATGGTTTGCACATTTCAAAAATGGTGATTTTGACATCAAAAGTAAAGAGCATTCTTGACAGCCAAAATGTTTCAAGACCATAACATGATCAAGGTTAGTGTCAGTCCCAAGAATGATTCTTAGGCATGACTAACCTAGCCATTTCAAGGAGCTTAAAACCAGCAGAATTGCTTCGAAAGCAATGAAATATTATGCCGCACGAACTGAAGCCGAGAGATATTGGAAGATGATTTTGTAGGTCTGAAATGCTGTTTACGTTCATACATAAATAATTGGTCATTTCAACCCTCTAGTCAAGATTACAACCTAGCTTTTCACAGCACCCATGTTGTGTGTGGTAATTTTATACATGAACGGCGCGACCTACAGTTTAAAGTCGATTCCGAATGACAGATTTTTAAGAAAATTTTCAAAGGCAATTTTTTTTTATTATTTTCAGGACTTTTGCCAGAAAATTCCTGAGGGGAAGTAGGCGAAGAAATATTGTCTCATATTACATTGTGTACGTGATGTCTGACCACGGGTTTGAACCGAGGCCTTACGTCTAATAAGCCAGCACCCTACCAACTAGGCTACATTGACTTCAGTTCTGTTTGATTGCTTTAAAATGAATATCGTTTTGCAGCGAATTATTACTGACAATGAAAAATAAATGCATCACGATAACCGCAAGCACAAGAAATCCAAACTATCACAACATTTGAAGAGATCAAAGGCCTAAAACGGCATAAATATGAAACCAGACATTATGCCAAAGGCAACACTGGGCCACATTGGAGCGACTGCCAACTAGGCAACAATTACCCAAATTCAGTTCCAACTTGTCTAAATTATTACCATGCTTCAGGTGAAATTTTAAAAAGTAGTTCCCCATCAGAAAACCATATTTTCCAATTTTTTCTTTAATGAATCTGAATTATCTGAAGTCACCGTAGTCTAGTAGGTAGTGTATTAACATGTTAGACATGAGGCTGTAGTTCAAACCTCAGCCTTTCAGCAGATTTCTGGCATAAGCTCTTAAAGTAAATAAAATTGCCATGAAAGGTTTCTTAAAAACCTGCCGTTCGGAGTCGGCTTTAAAACTGTGGATCCCGCTACTCATAAAATAAAACAAGCAACAGGGGTAGTGTGAGATATAAGGTGTAATCCTAACTGGATGTCCTCAAATACCAAGAGGTTTTTGAGCGTGTTTGCAACTATCTGTGGCAGCTTTAACAGCTGCAGCATTATCGTGCATATATGAACAGTGTGCTGTAGGGTATAGAAATTCAAAAATAAAAAAAATAAAAAAAAATCGAAAAAACACCCCGAAATCGATTGTGCAAACGTAGAAGAATATTTTTTTATTTTTAATCCGAATAGGGCTTAAAAATTGTTTTTTTTTCTTTGTTTTGTTCACTTTTTTATTTTTTTCAAACGGGTAGTACGGTACGAATCTCTTTGATTATGAGACAGGGAAACAGTACGGCAGTGGTTTTGGTGTATCAACGTAACTACCAAAACGGATTATTTAGTATTTTAATGTATTCGTTTTCATTGTTTTTGGAAAAAACAAATGCAATTTTCGTATTATTTGATTTGATTTGATTTGATTTAATTTGATTTAATTAAATTAATTCTTTCTCATTTTCAATATCTAGATCTCCACTCTGTTTGACTTTGAAATAAAATTGTTGTTAATGAAAATCATTTTGAATAGCACATAGGAATATCCATATGAAATCTTGTGAAGTCAAACATATTTTTCATTTCATTTAAAAATAAGTGGCATATTTAGTGTACATATTGTATATACTGAGTAAAAATTTATGAATAAAAGTCACGAGTAATAAGAGCATTTTAAGAAAGAAATTGTTTACTTGTGATGTTCTGTTCTACTAGTTCCTTAAAAACAGTAATAAAAAAAGAGTTGATATGTGCCACATTACCCTGTCTGTTTGAGCTTAGATTAGGGATGTTTGATGATAACAACATTAAACAATTTTCATTAAAACAATCGGCTTTCAGAATGGGGCTCATGCCATTAGTTCATATCGAATTTGTTAGTAATTACCGATTATTACGAGCTAAGTAACTTAGGCCTTAGGCTCGGTGTACTGTAGTACATAAGAGTCCAGAATGGGAACCTAACTCACCACTCTCACCCTAACAGCCTAGCATAGTACTTTCAAGACCACCAGCGTACACAAATATATTCTACAATCATTGTATATTTGAACACTACCTGCAGTAAGTCTAGTTTAATTTTCTAAACTCTTCGGGCGGAATACCAGCTTCCTTCAATTTGATATAAATAGGTCGACATACCATAGCTACCATCATGATTTCATTTGATTTATGAGTATGAATAAGCCGGCTAACATCAGAGGTCTTCAAACATCTTTAATTTCAACACAAATTGTCACAAATTATTTAACTCGAGGAACGATATAACAACTGATCTCGTGAGAAAACCTACAGCCGTGATGGCCCTATGTCGTTAAATATCTAATCTGGAAGAAAAAAGTGAAATTGATTACTAATTTTGACTTGTCTCTTGTATAAAGAAATGATACGGAGAATGATATCCCATTATTAATTTCCTAGCAATCATACTCATCCCACATTCATGTAATGATACGCCCAGTTTGGCTACTCCTCTCATTTTACCTTCACGAGATCCAATAGATCAAATAAACTATTGCAGGGTGCTGCTACAGGATTTTTCTCTTAATTTTCAGCGTAATCTTCCAACTTCAGCAATGTCCTCAACAGAGGAAAGATACACTAATTAAGATCATACCTCAGTCTGGCAAAGATCACATGAAAGCGGGATCAGCAGGCTCATAAGTTTTGCAAGACTGTGTGAACTATGAACTTCTGCCAAAATTTATTGCGAGTAGGTCTATTCTGGATCTTCAATTTGTCTTTGCGAGCAAACTTAGCACTTCCGAATAAATCTCTGGATTGTTGCAATAAAGAATTCGCCGTATTCTAGACGTGAGGCCTCGGTTCAAAGCCCAGTTCATATATCTCCAACAAAAATGCATAAAATTAAAACACACCGCATAAATGGTATGAGAAGCTTGGTCGTAATTCTGACCAAAGTGTTGTAGTGACCAATTATGTACGTATGTATGTATGTAGTATTGTTGCAATAAAAATATAAGAAAAGCTTTCTACGAAAGAAAGTTGGGAGGAAAACAAGTGTTACATACGAATACATGATTCTCGGGAACAATTCTTCTTATTTCGCTGTGACAAAATCCTTTCTAGCAGCGGGAGATTAGTGAAACACAAACCACATTGTGGCGATGCTTCAATACTTCAATAGAATTGTATAGACTACTGGTATTAATAGGCAGCTGCGCCCTCTCCTGTACTCGATCGACACTAGTCTTAGAACAGACTTCGAGGTACCCATTCCATACTTGAGAGTTGCATTCCATACTCGATTGATTATAAGTGGCGTATATAGTAAGTGGCATCAGATACAGTGAAGTATTTGCTGCAACGTCATGATAAACCGAGGCATTTGAATGCTGCTTTCGACGTGATGGCTTTAGTTAACATCACACTGAATTTTCATGGCCAAAAAAGCTAAGGCTTTTGACTCCCTCATATTTACAGCGCCCACAACTACAGAGGATATTATTGTTGCGCTTGTGTATCAAGGAACGCCTTTGGTTTCTTACGCTCATTATAGACGAAACTATTCTAACGACCTAATTCGGAGATCGTCTGTATGTTAGATAAGAGGCGCCATTGCGTTTCACTGTCAAGAAAGCTCGACTGGCCTTTTGCTCTGGCTGGCCAGTTACTTATAAAACTTGATCCAATTTCTCTTTTGTTAAGTGTTTGAGTATGTCTGGAAGAGGAAAGACATACTATTCAGGATTCTACTTCTCGTAACCGGTGTTAAGGTTAGAAATAAATATAAATAAATATGTACAGTGAGCGTCAAAAGAAACTGTACATTAAAAAAAAATTCTTTAATTACCGTTATTTTTATTTAAAAGTTAACAAAAAAAAAAATTCGAAATTATTATCGTATAGTGTATAATTTATTTTTGACCCTCACTGTACATCGTACATACAAGGTCAAGTGCAATAAACTTAGTGTAACAACTAACAATTTCTGGTCTAAAGATCTGAATATTTCAAATAGGTATGTTTATACCGATGCCCTAAAGAGGAGTGACAGAGTAGACTGGTGGTATATTTATTAAGGCTTCTGATATTAAAGCTTTTATAGACTGCTTGATCGCTATAGTGTTTTCTAGTCGGAGACCATGGCTATTTTGAAAACAAAGGAATCTTATCGCGTGCTAGAATTTTTACTGAAAAACAATCGAACATCCAGGCTGCGATTAAAGTCCCTAAAGAAGTTTCATTCCTGAATATACAGCATGAATATCGTGAATTTCTTAGGGAAACTGTGAATCACTCACATATAATGCTTATATGAGTTCCAGGACATTGAGAACATACTTACATACATACATAATTGGCCATTACAACCCTTCAGTCAGGATTACAGCCTAGCTTCTCACACCACTTATGTTGTGTGTGTTAATTTTATACATGAGTGACGAGACCTACAGTTTAAAGTCGACTCCGAACGATAGATTTTTGAGAAACTTTTCATGACAATTTTATTTACTCTCAGAGTTTTTGCCAGAAATCTCCTGAGAGGAAGTCACCGAAGAAATATTTTTTTCATATTTTCGTTTTTGATGTCTAACCGGGGTTTTTGTCAAACCCTGGTCTTTCGTCTCATAAGCCAACACACTACCTAATAGACTACGGCGACTACATTACTAATATGACTGTGCCCTCAAATCGTTCGTACAAAATATCTAATGTGGTATGAATCCACATCATCGATGAATAATTCAGGATCAAAAACCAAAAGAGAACATACTTACGTATACCAAATTTAATACCATGTAAACCAGCAAAAAATAATTACATTACCAATGTAAATAATGAATTAAATATCGATCTAAAATTACAATTTTCTTGAACTTCTTACTTAGTATCTCCTCAGGAAGAGGATTTTGAAGATTACATTAGTATGTCCATTATCCTGGTAATGTTTAAGTATGAAGCATTCATGTAAGCGTCCATATAAGTAAATATTCTTACTGTTGCCGCTCAGATAAGCTAACTTTACTGTCTGTAATTTTTTTTTTATTATTTGCTTTCATTTCGAACATATTTTTTGCTTGTTTTTTTATTTGTTTTTGTATTTTTGTTGCATATAATAATACTGCATAATGAAAATGAATATTCTAATTACAACACATTAGCATTCGTGCCTCTTGCCATGAGTAGTTTTGTTGTGTTGTTCAGTCAGTATCTTCAAATAATGATAATAATTATTAAAAATTTCCTCTCTCTCTCTCTCTATCTCTCTCTCTCTCTCCTTCTCTTTCTGGGTATTTGTTAAAGAAAAAACTTTCCATTTATTATTGTGTTGATTATTATTTTTTTATACGAAATATTGTTTTATCATAATGGTGCATTAAAATATTTCTTTTTTTTTTGTTTTTATTTTGTTGTTGAGCAGATTTTTTACTTCAGTTTTGTACTGTCTGCCAGTAGTTTAGTACAGATGTACCACCTTTTGGTGGCAGCCCAGCCAAACCAACCAACCCTAGGAAATAATTGTAACTACTTTGGTAGTCGTGCGGTATTCGTGGTGGTGGTGGTGGGGTAGGTAGTGCGGCCAGGAAATTGGAAACATAAAATTTTATATGTTTTTTTTGTTGTTGTTGTTGTTGTTGTTGTTCGAATTGAACATGTTTATGTTTCGTTACGTTACGTTTTTAATAATTTTTTTTTTATTAAAAAAATACTTTTTTTTTTTGCCTTCTACTTTCCGTTTCCTTTGGGGATTGTATGTTTGGGTATGTTGATTTCCGTTGTTTAAGTATCGACGTTTTTTTTTTTTTGTTCTCCCTTTTCATCTCTTTTTCCATTGATTTGGTCCAGACATAATATACATGCTATGTATTGTGTATGAGCAATACTGTGTAAAACTTGTTGAGCATATGCCATTGGCTTGTTCAAATAGTCAACCTATTTTGATACGCTGTTACACCTATGGACGTGCATATACTTTACATTTCTATTATAACCCTTTTCTTTTTTGTAAATCTGTTTTCCTTTCTCTCTCTTTCTCTCTCTCTCTCTGTCTTTGTATCATGATTGTATTTATATTTGCTTAGTTTTTTCCCATTTTCATTCTCATTTTGAAAATCAAGCATTAAATCCGCATTTCTTA
>QOCX01003847.1:0-16315 GCA_005959815.1 Sarcophaga bullata | reverse complement strand
TGATGTTTTTAACATGACTTGACTTTTGGGCACCCTACTGAAGTAAACAAGTTACTTTCAATGTATCAGAACAAAATGTATGGATCGTTAACTTGATCGAACTATAATCAGAAAACCACCCGTAAATACAATCAGGTTAAGTGTTCTGGCAACTGGAAGGCCTACAGTAAGAGCCGCTCTGTCTAGGACAGGGAAATTAAAGGACTTAAGATCTTTGTGCACTAAAGAAACCATCAGAAATATTTTTTCTGATTTCACCTAAACATGACATTCTAACATTTCGATCCAACTTGCAGGCGCTTGAAATTTCCTGAGTAGAGTATTTGCTCTGGACAGAATTTTTTTTTAGGGCATTCCCCTTTTATAATCCTCATAAGGCTTGTAGCAAGGATGGAATTTTTCTGACTAACTTTCAGAGAAGCCTTGATTTAATTCTATTCAAACTTTTCATTGTTTTTAATGCCAGCTTCAATTTGGATGACTGAAACTTCTCCTGCATACGAGTTACTTCCTGTACATAAAAGGCTGATCTATGCACTTAGAAAGCAAATTTGTCTCCTGCTTAATATGGAGGTTACTCTTTGTAGGTTCCTGAATATTCACATACATAATTGGTAATTACAGTCCTTTAGCTGGGATTAGAACCTAGTTTCTCACAACACTTATGCTGTGTGCATTAATTTTATACATTTGTGTGGCTGGACCTACAGTTTAAAATCGAATCCGAACGACAGATTTTTTTGAGAAACTTTTCATGGCAATTTTATTTCACTTTCAGAGTTTTTGCCAGAAATCTGCCGCGAGGAAATCACCGAAGAAATATTTTTTGTTGAAGATGTCTGATCTGGGCTTTGAACCACGGCCTCATGCCTAATAAGCTAACACACTATTATTACTAGACTATGGCGGCTCTACAGGAATACATTTTCAAATTAGAAAACCCAGCATGGAATTCAAAAAACCGTGGGAGCATTGGCAATTTCGCTGACAATTATAGTCTGCCTCACTAGGATTATTGCAGAAGCTGCCATTGATGCAACACAGTGCAACACCTTTCAAGCCGCACTTTAGAACAGAAATCGGTTCCGAATAACTTTTCATGGCGATTTTATTTACTACCAGAGAGTTTTTGCCAGAAATCTGCTGAGAGTAAGTCGCCGAAGAAATATTTTTGATTGGAGACGTCTGACCTTGGGTTTGAACCGTGGCCTCACGTCTAATAAGCCATTACACTACCAACTAGACTACGGCGATTTGGGTGAAAATAAAATTAAATTAAAGGAGGCCACAGTATTGTTTCTGTTCTCATGTAAGATACGAAACACTTCTGGGAGATCAATCACAGTGTGGCATATGTACAGAGCATCTGAATTGAGGAACAAAAGTTTTTCTATAATGCATTGGGCACGCCTATCGGCAATAAGGCAATGACAAAGGAATATCACGTAAAACCATTTGTTTTTCGGTAACAAGTTGCTCTACTCCATCTGAAGCGATCAAACGGTAAAGTTCAATTCATATTATGGTGCTACTCTAAGAAATCAATGGAGTTTGATCGACTTCTGGTCAACAGACCACGCAAAAGAGCAATATATTCCATTCGAGGTCGGATGTAGACACTAAAAAATACTAAAAAAAATAAAATGTATTCGCCATAGTCTAGTACATAATAAGCAGGCATCTTAAACCTAGAGAACGTGGTTCAAAACTTCCAGATCAGAGCTCTCCAACAGAACGAAAGGCAACTTTCTCTCTGAGAGCAAAATACAATTGCTATGAAAAAGCTTTCCAAATCTGTCATTCGAAGTCGAGAACATAGGAATACAATTAAAACACATAGCATTGGTGGTGTGAGAAGATGGATTGTAATTCTTACTAAAGGGTTGTAATGGTCAATTAAATAAGACCATAATTTAATACCCAAAGTATTCTTTTGCAATGACAATGATTACCTACTCGATGAACAAGCAAAATTGACACATGTAGAGCTGGGAAAGTCCAGAAGTGATTGTGGAGAGGCCATTGCATGAGGGAAGAGTGGCTATTTGGTGCGGATTATGTTCTGGAGATCGGGCCATATACTGAGCAAGACTGTGCTTTGCAATTGAGGCTTATAAACTGGATGGTAATTATCACAAACCACACAATACGACTGATTTGGGGCAACATCGAACTCTTATCGAAATCTTAGCTTTAGCCTACGGATCCCAGGACAGTAGATTTCAATGGCATAACTTGTACAAGAGCAATGTTTTTATGCTTTCGACTTTTAAAGGAAACTCTTTGTATTTTTTCTGTCATAAAATAATTTTGCAATAAGGAAGTCCTTCTAAGGTGCGACTTAAGTCAATCAGTGCGGTTGGGTGATTTCATTGTTCTCGTTCATTCAGATATTTTGTGTATTGCGTAGTGTCTTCGGTACGTGCTTGTAAATATTGATTAAAAATGGAAGTGCAGTGAAGAAATGTTTTCCAAAATTTAAGAAACATATTGAAATTATGTAGTAGGTATGAATGTTTGATGAATACATTCTATAATAATGTTTTAATTGCTGACTTTTTGTATTGGAAATTGTAATTTTGTTGTTCATTTCGTCTTATATTTCAGAGCCCATGATTAATGCAGTGTGTTTTTTTTTTTTTTTTTTTTGTATGACAATTTCAAAATTTGGTTTAGGACACATGAGCGTAACCAGACAGTTCGGGCCAGATATGGTGTATATTATGAGTTTAAATCAGGAATTTTTTTCAATTTTCCAATGCGTTGTTGTTTTCCGAGGTGCTTTATATTTAAACATGAAGTGACATGTTAATTCTGTGTGGTCGTTTTGTTTAATTTTTTGGGAAAATATTGTTTTTTTTTTGATTATAAATGAAGATTGAAATAATACCTATACGATATCATGATAACAATGTTTGTATTCATAATTGTATTTATACCATAGAATTCTAGAGTCTGAGCTAAAATATAACGATAAACATAGATAAAAGAGTCTAAAAAGTTTTGCCACACTATTTACCGCAGGATGAGTGGAAATTGAACATCGGCATAGGTCTCGAAGAAAAGGTGTTTGAAGATGCAGGGGGAGTCCACCAGGGAGTCACTGCAAAATCATTATAGGGCAAAACCAGTTACTGCAACACCCGTAAATCGTATGAATACCGCAGAGCTTATGATGGATTAAATGTTTGGCAGGCGTAAGTATGCTGATGCAGAATAAGTTGCAGGCAAACAACAAGCCAAGGGACGTACATGACAATAGAAACCTTTTGGAAAAGCAACAAACAAAGAATAAGAACAAGAATCAACAGCTTCTGAAGAAGATGCGGTAAGTAAATCAACATAATGAAACGAAAGCAGAGCAGCTGAAAATATCGTAAAATTCTGACTAGCTTACCAAGCCGTAATACTTACTTATGCATGTGCCTACATTTTTAACAGTCATATCATGAATAAGAATAAGCCCTAATGCGCCAGCAAAGACAGGCAAGCGAGCAAGACGTGGATCAGCATACTAAGACATTTGTTGACAGTCTCGATGATCCGCTAGCAAACTAGGATATGGCAGATTATGTTTACGTGGTGTTCATGATTCATTAAAAAAGCAAATAAATTGAATGAGGGTGAGTGAATGAATATTGAGAGAAAGACTAAGCTCCTTGTTGTTATGCACTATTTGTTTGAAGATGTGAAGCAGGTTCACGTAGTTTTATTAGTAGTCGTTCGGTACCACTACAAGTCAGTGGCTTGAACCACGTTTAAGTGATTTTAGACACCATTGAACGTTTCAAGTGTGTACAGATACAAATGCTTTTGTCAGATCGGGTGCATCTAAGCAGATCTCTGAAGGTGAGGTATGCCGTATTAAGACTACTGGTCATTGACCCTATGCGATGCGGCGTTTTTAAGGAACTCTTACTATTGCAAAGGAAAGTAGAAAGCTGAAAGAAATTTTCATATTTTCCTCAATTGACAGGTGAATTGGGATCTGCATTAATCATTACATTGACGTATAAGCATGCTTATAGGCGGCTCTATCATATTGAAAAAACAAACGGCTCTTGTCAGTTCATGAAGCATAGCAATATTAACTCTGTGCTGCAATATGTAGGAAACGGTGCGGGAAAGTCTATTGGAGCGATCTAAACATTGATAGGCATTATCTTCAAAGAATATTTGAATGTTTTGGACTACACGCATGGAGCAATAGAGTGTTCTGAATTGCTGTATTATAGGTTTGAGGGGAGAGTCCATACGAAAAACCACCAGAATGAATTATTAAAACTTCATTGATTATCAGTCTGAAAGGTTTAAAACGAAATGAAACAGACATGCAGTTATGGTCGAAGCAGTGGTGAGAGGATTACAATTTAGGATCCCTGCTAAGTTCAAATCAAACAAAAGCCATGATTAATATTCTTCAAAGGAGTTTTAAGAGTAAATATTTCGCACCATGTAACACAAAATTACCGTAGTTCTATTAGATAATATATTGGCTTATTAGATGAGAGCCCTTAGTTCAAATCCCAGCTTAGCTCGTTACGAGAAAAACGAAAAATAGCAGTTTTGGATCGTTGTTATAAGTGTAGCGGTAAGAAAGTAGTCGTAGTCAAGTACAGTAGGTAGTGTGTTGGCTTATTAAACGAGAGCCCTTAGTTCAAATCCCAGCTTAGCTCGTTACGAGAGAAACGAAAAAAAAATATTTCTTTTGGGTAATTCCCCCAGCAGTTTTGGATTGTAGTATTAAGTGTAGTGGTAAGAAAGTTAACGTAGTTAAGTATAGTAGGTAGTGCGTTGGCTTATTAGACGAGAGCCCGTGGTTCAAATCCCAGCTTAGCTCGTTACGAGCAAAACGAAATATGAAAAAAAAATATTTCTTTTGGCAACATTTCCTCAGTGATGAGAGGAACTATGAGAGTAAAAGAAAATTTTTCATGAAAAGTTTCTCAAATTATCGCATTGAATTATCTTGGCACTTCTCATGGGTAAAATTAACACACACAACCTGGGTTATTTTGATAAACTACAATCTCGAACTTGCTATACGCTGTATAAATATAAAATAAACAATTTTTTTTTTTTTTGCAAAACCCCAACTTTTAAAACTTTTAATGACAAATTTTAATTGAAATTTGTTTTTTGATTCTTTTTTTTTTTAATTTTTCAAATACATTTCCCAGCACGTCTTCGTGTATCCATTGTGTTTGTTGTATGCTAATGTTGCAAAAACCACAAAAAAAAACGTTAAATTTAAATTTAATTTTACAACATTTCATTATTTTTTTATTTTATTTCATTTCATTGCTTAATTGGCATTCTCAGAATTATGAGAGTCTGTAGTCTAAAGTAATAAAAAAAATAAGAAAAAAAAATACAATCGTGTTACTAGCATAGAAGGGTATACACAATGGTAATGAAAAAACAAAAAAAAAATAGAAACCAAAACCAAGGTGTTGTTCTTTATTAAAAAACCATAATTCAATATTTACGACTTTCTTAAGTTTATTTACACAAAAAAAAAAATAAAATAAAAAAAAAAAAAAATAAAAAAAAAATTTAAATTAAAATAGAAAAAAAAATTTTTTTAATGATTTTTGACTGGCGCCAATATTTGTTAAATTTTTTTTTTTATTTTAGGAATACAAGTCTACGTATGAGTAGAGTATTCCCTCCATTTGCATGTCAAACTATTAAAAAAAAATAAAAAAAAAATAAAAGAAAACAAGAAAAAAAAAACACAAAATAAGCCACTACACCGTACCCAGATTTCTAGTTTTTTTTTTTTTTTTTATGTTTGTTTTTATATTTGTTTTTATATTTTTTAAATTAGTTAGTTATTCTCAAGATTGTGTTTTTTTTTTTATGATTTTATTTGTAACTAATGAAGTAATTTGCAGCAAATATTTGCCTCTAATATTACTTTTATGCGATAAAGTTTAGTTTTTTTATTTCAGTTTTTATTTTTTTTTTATTTTTTTTTATTTTTTTTTCTATTTTTTTTTTTTTTGTTTAACTGTGAGTATATTTAAGTATCATTCAATATGTGTATTTATTTATTGTAAGAGTATAATTTATTTTTTTTTTCTTCTTTCATTTTATTTTGTTACGCATATTTAATGATTTGGAATATTAAATGACAAGCAAATGTAAAAAACTAATATTTAAACGAGAATATTAAAACACACAAACAAAACTAAAAAACAATGAATTTGTAATAAAAAAATAAAAAAAAATTGGCTCAAAATAAGGCACTTCTAATATAGTGTAATACCAGGTCTTCCAACGGAGACATTCGACCATTGACAAATTAGTTTTTATTTATTCAGTCTGTTCCGTCAAACCACATTGGTTGGATATAGCATTCAACAACACGTGTAAAAAATACAATTGTTTGATCAAACTTGTGTGTTCTGTCCAAACTATCATGTGCTTTGCCCAGTTTACGATAACCATCAACAAGTTCACTGATTCAGTAAACGATTGAGAAAAAACCAAACATCAACGAAACGTAAAACACAGTCGCTGTTCGTGCGAGTGTATAGGTATATATTCGTATCAATCACAAAAACTTGTTGTCCTGCAGACCACAACTTCGTGAATTTTATATCCTGACTTAGACCTGCAGCCATAGAACATAGTCGCTGTTTGTGCGAGTGTATAGGAAAATATGAAGCAAACGATTTCCTATCACTTACAAAAACTTGTCGTTCTGCACGTCACAACTTCGTAAATTTTGCGTCGTGTTTTGAACCTGCAGCCATAAAAAAATTCGACTACCCGAGGAACTGAAGATAAATAGCCATAGACAGAGACAAATGTTCTCTGAATGAGCTTTAGAGCAGTTGGTAATTGAGCCTAATTTTCATTGAAAAAACACCTTCAGTGAAGAGTTCCATTTCTGAATGAATGCGCAAAATGGTAGAATTTGGAATGATGACAATCCATCTGAGATTCAAGGTCATTCAATGCATTACGAAAAATTCACTGTTTAGTGCGGACTTTTGTCTGCCGGCGATACAAATTACTTTGAATGTGACACTCCTAGCCACTATTTTCAGCAGCTAGCACTACAGATCAAGGATTGGCAACTTGTGTTTGCCTGATCTGGGTAGATCTGAACACCAATGTTATGAAAACGGCTCTACATGCTGCACAGCACATGTCACATTGCATAATCTGCATGATCAATTTGAGAGCATGGTCATCTCAAGTCAGTCCCATAAAATGATCACTGAGATCATAAGGTTCCACCACGTTAGACTTTTTCTGGTATACGAATAAGCCACAGAACACAGAGGTCCTAAAAGCCAACATAACGCAAGCCATCGATCAGATTTTGCATGCTTGATGATAGACACACACTGTGTTTTATTTAAATTTAAAGATAGAAAGCGCTTATCGAAAGACCTAATACAACTTCAAAACCGAATAGTCTACAATGCCTGACCAACTAGCCAAGTGTGTTACGAGTCAATATTAAGGAATTGCTGCTATTCGGGATTACAAGCAAAGAAATTATTGAAGAAATGGTAAGCGATGGTGGATCAGCAGCAGATTTTTTTTGATGCACAGACTTTTGTGGTTGCCGAGATTATAATTGTGAGAGTAGAACGGGATAAACAATTAAATTAAATTGTGAAGTGAATTTTAACCGCCATAGCCTAGTGATTAGTGTCTTGGCTTCAAGCCACCAGCTCAGACATGTCGAAGAAAACAAAATATTTTCTTGGCGAGCAGAATAAAATTGCCATGAAAAAGTTTCTCAAAAATCTACCATGCGTCAGTTATTGCCACTCATAGATTAAAATCAACACACATAACATGTATGACGAGAGAAAATAGGTTGCGATCCTGCTTAAAAGATTGTTAAGTATGTTAAGTTATGGAAGAAATATCTAAACGACTGGCAAACTATAACATAATGATGTTCCCCTCCTTCGCAGTGAATTGTCCACACATTTTGGTGCTGTAGACTTCTGATTGGAAAATACTTGAAAAAAACTAGTCTTCATGGATTTCGAATACTTCACTTTGGAAACGAACAGCCTTGCTGCTGTCCAACTATTTGTCCCTGGACCTACCCAAATACAACAAAATGCTGTTTCTCAAACCGTTTTCCTTAGTCTTGTTGTGAATTCTCTTCCAAAATTAGAGAGAGTTTATTGGTTCTGTTCAGGGTAAGGAGGAATTTTCTGGCGTTTTATTTCTCGTAAGAATTAGGTTTCAAGTTTTTCTTTAACAGTTTACGGGTTAAAATTTTCAAAATGAAATTTTTTTTGGATTTTCTTAGGTCCATCATACAGAGACGTATTGATTAACTCGTTTAATTTCTACTAATTTTTTCTGATTCTATTTGCGATTATTTTTGCTATTTTTTCTGTTGGTTGCTTGCGATGTTTGAGCCACTTGTAGTGTTAAAAAAAAATTAAAATTGAAGGAAATTTTTTTTTGGTTTTTTTGTTGGTGATCATAATTAAATATTGAGAAGCTAATTCATTTATAAGTTTCTCTAAATATATGAGTGTATGTGTGTGTGTGTGTGTGTGTGTGTTAGACTGTCTGTATGGTCTCAAAAAAAAAAAAAAACAAGTATTTATTGCTCTTTAACACCTCAATAAATACATGCTATAACCGAATCAATAAATTTTATTTAAAACCATAAAAATCATGATTTATACTCTATTTAGATGGAATGATACTTATATTGACTACCATGTCTACCATGTCTACCATACCATGTCTGCCATGTCTATGATGTCTGTGATGTCTACCAAACAACACAATACAATAAATAAACCCACCACAAACACCAACACCATTACCACTACCATCATCATCATCACCACCACTACTACTGCTACTACTACTACTACGATTACTACTACTATTACTACTACTATTACTACTACTATTACTACTACTATTACTACTACTATTACTACTACTACTACTACTACTACTACTACTACTACTACTACTACTACTAATATAAAATTTAATTTTCTTTTTTTCTATTTGCTTGTTAACTGTCATACGAGGGCCGATGATACTATAACTCGTTCTTACAAAACCGCTATCTTGTTAATAAAAAATTTAAAAAAAAATGAAAATGAAATAAAAAAAAAATAGAAACTGATGCTTAAAAATCCATTCCATAGACAGCATCGGCAGCAGATGAGATGATGATGGTGAAGAAAACCAAATAATAAAAAAACCAAATACACTCATAATAATAATGAATGATGATAAAAAAAGAAGAAGAAGAAGAAGAAATAAAACAATATTAATGATAAATAATAAACTCCTATCATATTTATATGATATGGTATGGTATGATATGGTATGGACGGTATTATACAATATGATTTCCTAGTCTATTAAAACTATATTAACAATAAAAAAAACAACAACAACAACAACAAATCAACAACAATAAATATTTGTTGCTGGTAAATAAGTTATTTAATCTGTTACCTGCAAATGACAACAGACCAACAAGAAATCCAACTCATTACAGCACAATGTGTACATATGTACACAGGTGGTGTTTAAAAAAAAAAGGAGAAAAAATTATTAAAAATTGTAATTATTCCTACACGGAAATCATGATTACATTTCCAAGTTACTTTTCCAATATTTTATTATCATTATCAAATTAAAAGTACTATTAAGTACCCGAAAACTGCATAGAGTACCTTCAAAATGATTTCGTTTAAGGTACTAAAATCGTCTGTAGTCACCGTAGTTTAGTAGGTAGTGTATTGGCTTATTAGACGAAAGGCCAGGGTTCGAATGGCCGGTCAGACATCAAAAACAAAATATCCTTCGGCGACTTCCTCTCAAAAGATTTTCTGGGTAAAAGTCTAAAGAGTAAAAATAAAATTGCCATGAAAGAGTTTTCTCAAAAAAAAAACTGTCGTTCGGAGTCGACTTTAAACACTAGGTCCCGCCACTCATGTATAAAATTAAAACACAACATAAGTGGTATGAGAAACAAGGCCGTAATCCTGACTGAAGAGTTGTAACGGCCTATTATGTATGCATGTATGTATGGAAGCCAAGATTACATTTCCAAGTTACTTTTCCAATATTTTATTATCATTATCAACTGTAAAGGTACTTTTATTCTATCCAAATGAAGGTACCATTAAGTACCCGAAAACTGCATAAACTATCTTCAACATGATTTCGTTTAAGGTTCTAAAATCGTCTCAGTAGCAAAATACCATACCATATATTAACTTACTTAATTAGTCATTATAACCCTTTAGCCAAGATTACAACCTAGCTTCTCTCAACACCTCCATAGTGTGTGTTAATTTTGTACAAAAGTGCGGCATCAACTATTTTCATTTCAATTCCGTACCGACAAGATTTTTAAGCAATTTCCCATGGGGCCAAAAATTTTTAAATTTTTTTTTTTACTAGAGTTCGGTGCAAAAAAAAAAAAAAACTGCTGAGGAGAAGTCTCCAAAGAATTTTTTTTTCAAATTTCGTTTTGTAGAGATGACTGACTTGGGATTACACCGTGTCCTCTTGTCCATTAAGCCAACACGCTACTCACTAGACTATGACGATCACGATTTGCATAATAATTGAATTAAATTGTTTATCCTGGAGTATTCTTCCAATAGACGACTTTAACAGAGTATTTCCATCAATCCAACTTTGTCTTGGGTTTTTCCATAAAAGGTCACATAAAAGGACCCATAAAAGGTCACAACACAAATTCAATCAAAAGAAAGCAACATAAACTAAAGTCAAATGAAATTTAAAAAGATGTCTCCCTGATTGCCGATCATCTATTCGATGCATGGGTCCATGCGTTAAATCTCTTTGTGCCTTACAAGTTGGTCAGGCCTTTATATTTGGAGATTTATTTGCCACCTGTCCCAGTAAGTCAGTTAGTTGTATCGTATTTGGAGTATATGTCGTGTCAGTCTGTCTTTGGGGGTAGTGGTTTGTCAGGTCTGGTCTCTTCAATGTGGGTAGTAGGATCTGTCGGTCTATTTAATAATAGAATATCTATGTAGTATGTATGTATGTATGTATGTATGGTATGTAGCTGTATGGTATGTATGGTATGGATAAATTGTTGTATTGTCGTGTATAGGTGTTTATTACTTGATATATAAAATGATTTAATGTTTAATTTTTAGTTTCTATAAATATTTTTTTATTGTAGTTTTTGTCGTGGTTGTTGTTGTTGTTGTTGTTGTTGTTACTGAAACTGTTATGGCTGCTGCCATATTTATGGCAATGTTGTCTGGTAGTAACCAATTTTATACACTTTTTGTGGTTGTTGTTATTGTTGGTTATTATTATTGTTGCCTTGTTTCTGTCCTGTTGTTATTACTTTTTATTATTATAATTTTGTATCTATTGTTGTAATATTATTTATACTTAAAATTATAGATTTTGACGCATATGCGAGTTTTATGATAAGATTTTCGATTTTCACTGACTTTAAGCATTTGATTGGCAGTTTTATTTGAAATTTTTTATACCCTACAGTCCATACAGACAGACATATGTAGATGCATAATTGGTCATTACAACCCTTCAGTCTGGATTACAACCCAGCTTTTCACTTCTGCTTTGTGTGTCAATTTTATACATGAATGGCGGTACCTACAGCTTAAGGTCGACTTCGGACGACAGATTTTTGAGCAACTTTTTCATGGCAATTTTATTTACCCGCCAGAGTTTTTGCCACAAATCTGCTGAGATGTAGTTACCGAAGAAATATATTTTTTTTCATATTTCGTCTAATAAGCCAACACTCTACCTACTAGACTACGGCAACAACATTTTATTTACCCTCCAGAGTTTTTGCCAGAAATCTGCTGAAAGGAAGTCGTTGAAGAAATATTTTTTTTCGTATTTCATTTTGTTGGAGATGTCTGACCTAGGGTTTGAACCATGGCCTCACGTCTCATGGGCTATATAACTTACTAGACTATAACGACTTCACAGCATTTATTGGCTCTTATTGATGAGTCTTTAGACCTGGTAAGTCAGCATTCGATAGGAACTGCGTTTTTACCACAATGTTGGAGCTCGGTATTCTTATGAAGTAGGCCATATAGACGTCAAGGTAGAAAAGACTGCGAGAGTTACTCCAGGCAACTTTTTATAATGGAGAGTGTTTTGTGGAAGGCAGGGGTTCATTGCAATAGCAATATTTTTTACGAAAACTTGCATAGGTCGCTGTCCGTTGTGCTATAGAACGGCAGCTTGGCTGTATTGGACTTTGAAGTACCATGGATAGGAAGTAAATCAGGGTAAAACAAAGAAAAGTTGCGACAAAGTGTTGATAAGGGGTGTACAGATCCAGATTCCGTTACCACACTGAAGGCTTACCGATTTTCCACGAACGCACACCTTCACTTGACTCGTGCCGTCTCTCGCGCCTTCAGTTTTTAACCGTCTCGCGTCTCAGCGCGATTACCTCCGCGCACGCACCGCTCGTCACTTCCGGTCTCACTCGCCGCGCGCCCCGAAGTAAGCGACCGCATGACAGTCTTCTCACCCGTAGCGCACAGCATTCTGCCCCTCCACAAATCTTCATTCTCTCTATGCCTGTTTATATGGCGTGGGAAATGGAACGCCGTTAAGTCACCGGGCGCTGGTATGCTGAGCATTCGAGAGGAAAGTTCTACCCAAGATTGTCAACGGTTGCTGTATGATTGGCAGAGATCATCTGATGTATCTGAAGCAGCTATGTGCGGAGCACTCGATAGAAAAGTTCTACCCAAGATTGTCAACGGTTGCTGTATGATTGTAACCAAACGAATGAACTATGATACGGTAGATCTGGTAGCCTTAGTGAAAGCGAAATTTTTTTTCAAAAATTCTCCGTTTACAGTAGGGTCTCAAAAAGTCGGTGTCTTACTTGTATTTGTTTTTTTTTTTCTTGCCTTGCCTTGTCTATTTAGTAGAATTCGATGAAATTCAATACAATCAAAGATTGTCTACAAAATTTTTTTCGTCTGTTTTATTGAAATCCAAACGAATACAATGAAAAAATATTTCACAATCACTTTAAGCCCTATTAACAATAATAATAATAACAACAACAACAACAACAACAACAACAACATTAACACCAACAAAAATTTTAATACGAAAATTTTAAATCCACAGAAAAAAAGATAAAAAAAAAGAAGTGATCAAGCAGCAGCAACATTTAATGGCAGTAGTTGTTGACTTGATTTTAATAATTGCCCAAAAAGCCATAAATGGCCCAAAGAAAAATCATAAATTTCGTATTAAATTGTACAACGAACACGTGGCTACAATGGGCTTTTATGAGTTCTCATTTTTTTTCCTGTCTTTTCTCGCTTTTTGTTTTGTTTTTTGTTTTTTTATTTTCTAGTTGATTTGATAAATAGACAGCCAATGACATAAATTAGACACGACACTTATATTGTCGTCGAAGTGAAACGTTAGAAACAAAAACGTATAAAATGTCATTTGAAATACATGGCCAGGCAGACAGGCAATTGGACAGGCAGACAGACAGACAGAGAAACAGTACAATTATTTGCTTAGACATTAAACGTGGCCATTAGGCCTGGTTTTAAAATCTTTTTAATATTCATTGAAGGATGGATTGTAGAGATTTTTCTGTTGAACAACTTTAAGTAGCAGAAACATAAACTGACTGAAAAGTATCTGCACTTAGGCGTCAACCAAGCAAATCCTTTAATAGGTTTTTAATCGATTTAAATCATCCAAAAACAATAGGGAAATAAAGCACGAATAACGGTGTTTTCATTGCACAGTGTTTTGAGTGTTTTAAAATAGTGGCCACTTATTTACAGAATTCGTAAATTATTCGTAGAGCAATTAACCATTACCCGATTCAGACGTGAGATTAACAGTCCTCTCTGTTGAAAAATCTCACACAGACTTCTATTGTAGACAAAAAGAAAGTAAAAATGATGGGAGAGACCTGGTGAAACAGGGTCAATCATTGTAAGCTTAACAATTTCTGTAAATACACGTTCAAAAATACCCTAAAACGACTCACACGGACATTCCTTCTAGGCAAAAAGAAAGTAAAAATGATGGGAAGTAACCTCACTTACAGGAAGCCCTGTAAGTAGGTACCTATATGCACCAATCATGGTATTCATAATAATCTTCCGTAAGGATACACGTCCAAAATATCCTACAACCACTTCCAGATAAAATTGACGAGACATATGAGGCACTACCGTACATCTGAGCCAATGTCTCCCCCTTATGCAGCTAAGAGTACCTTACAAAGTCTTCCTTAATGGAGCACAGTAATGTGCCTTTAGTATAAGAATCGAAATTCGTTGGCTTTTGTTTCCATAAGACGACAATGCATGTCACACGTCCGCGACAACGCTGTAAAGACAAAAAGAAAGTAAAAATGATGGGAGAGACCTGGTGAACAGGTCAATCATTGTAAGCTTAACAATTTCTGTAAATACACGTTCAAAAATACCCTAAAACGACTACACGGACATTCCTTCTAGGCAAAAAGAAAGTAAAAATGATGGGAAGTAACCTCACTTACAGGAAGCCCTGTAAGTAGGTACCTATATGACCAATCATGGTATTCATAATAATCTTCCGTAAGGATACACGTCCAAAATATCCTACAACCACTTCCAGAAAAATTGACGAGACATATGAGGCACTACCGTACATCTGAGCCAATGTCTCCCCCTTATGCAGCTAAGAGTACCTTACAAAGTCTTCCTTAATGGAGCACAGTAATGTGCCTTTAGTATAAGAATCGAAATTCGTTGGCTTTTGGTTTCCATAAGACGACAATGCATGTCACACGTCCGCGACAACGTGTACCGTTTGAGAGTCTGCAAGGTTCATGCATTGTGGCCTCGTAAAACTATTTTTCTGGGAATATATGTACGGGAACCAGTCAGCGACAACCTCAGATCTGAGAGATAACATCAAGCTGCACTTAGATATTGACCGAAATTCATTGGCCTCCCACTGTGTAGCTTTAGGCAATATTTACACGAAATTATTTTTCGAAGATCACAGTAGTCTAGTGTGATGGCTTATTAAACGAGAGTCCCTTGTTAAAATCTCAGCTCAGACATCTAAAACAAAAATGAAAATATTCGAAGTCAAACATAACCATCATGGCTTAGGGTATAATCGTGAACGTACAATTGACAGAGGAACCCTTACTAACTCAAATTAAGCATACAAAAAATGTATTTGGATCAACTATACCAGGATGGAAAAGCCAAATTGTATCGTAAGCATGAGTCTACAGTAGTGTCTAAACGGCTCAAGAAGCTGGTGGTATCCTGAATGATCAAGAAAGTGTGATCGATTAAAGAATACCAAAAAGTCCGTGGAAGTCCGACAGTTAGAACGTAAGCATGGCTCTAGATTGGCATCCAAAAGTTTTAAGAAGCTGTGATCGATCAAAGAACACCTGGAGATCATCGATATTCCAAGAGTTAGAACTTAAGTATGGCTCTAGGGTGTTATACTAAAGGATCAAGAAACTAAAGAATACGTAGGGGTCCTCAACACTCCAATAGCTAGAATGTAAGCATGGCTCTAGATAGATATCCTAACAGATTCAGAAGCTGTGGTAAGCCAAAGAACAGTTGGAGGTCATCGATACTCGCAGAGATAGTAGTCAAGCATGGGTCTAAAATGGTATCCTGAAGGATTAAGAAACTGTAATCGACTAAAGAATACTTAGAGATCCTCGAAACAAAAATAATTAAAACGTAAACATGGTTCTGAATTGGTATGCTAACAGATTCAGAAACTCGGGTCAACTGAAGTGTTAGAAGAAAGACTGAATATGGCTCTAGAGCGGTATACTAAAGGATCAAGAAACTGTGATTCACTAAAAAATACCTAGAGGTTCTCGAAGTGCCAATAAATAAAACGTAAGCCTGGATCTAGATTCTAAGAAGAATACATGGAAGTACTGACAGATTAAGTTTTTTTAGGAAGACCAATCGCTACCATTTTTGCATCTATTTTTAGCTTCAAGTTTTTAAAACTATTTTTAGCGCACAAAATACCAGTTCGATTATTAACAACTGCTATCGATTGTCTTGCCACTTAACACTTTAAAAGCAAAACCAACTTCATTGTAAAAGGGAGATTTATGAATAAAAATTCTTTCAAGAAATCAAATTATTTACCGTTTAATTTAGAGCTGCCCAATAAGCAGCGTGTGAATAATGACAGTTGCCATAACAGTTGTCATCTTTCGTTTGGTATATACAGTACAGCCATGTAGAGTGAGTACGTTGGCGGTAAATCAAAAAAAAAAAAAAAAAAA
>QOCX01003846.1:0-16316 GCA_005959815.1 Sarcophaga bullata | reverse complement strand
CACGTTCTTTTAGGACAGCCGCTTTATTTAGTTCGTGTAATTCGGTCGAATCAACATTCATACGCAAATGTTGTAGGTTTGTGTCATGGGCATTATCCTGTACAGTTGGACAAGGATTTGGTGGGGGAGCTCTCCGTAATTGGATTTCTTCATAATTCTTACGCCGCTTTTGACGTGCTGGCGGTTGTATCATATTGATTTTACCATAAGATGGTTCAGAGTTTTCGGCATACTCTTGAGGCAATGTGGGGGCAGGTATGGTGGGCATAGGCGGTGAAGGTGAATGTAAATCTAAAGATGCTATTGAATTTCGCTCTGAACTTTCAGTTGATTTATTTTGTTCTTGTTGTTGTTGCTGCTGTTGCTGTTGCTGTTGCTTTAATAAAACCCTATTGGCTGCTTCCAAAGCTAAGGGATTAATTTTTTTTGTTGACTTTTCTGAAGACTCGGTTTTCAAAACATCCTCATACGAGGGTGGCTCACCTAACTCTTCGTTTATGGCCGTTATTTTTATGCTTTTTGGCACCTCATAGGAATTGTCCAGCTCCTGAGATGTCAAATCGTATGTACCTTTCGCTTTACTGCCCAATGGACTAGTAAATTGTATACCCTGGAAGACTTGATCATTGGGTGGTAAAGTTTGTGGCCTATCCACATTAAATTGTGCCGTCGCCATATTCTCTTTATTACGATTTTTTGTTAAAGTAAAATTCGCACCCAGTTTCTTTAAACGTTGAGTAGTTTCTGAACCAATATTCGTTAACATTTCAGATGATTGCTTAAAATTTTTATCCAATTTGTGTTTGGCGCCTTTGGCTCTTATTGACATGCGTTCCCCTATGGACTCTGTAAGTAACTTGGATGTGGTGCCCAATGTTTTCAAAAGATCACTAATAAATAAAAAAAGAATCGAATAAAAGCAATTAAACACTTTAAAGATATTATTTTACTTCGTTTACTCAATACTCTAACGTTTATGAATGCATATTGTATAAGTATAATTGTTACATATTTAGTTCAGTTTCTTTTCTTGTTTTTTTTTTTTTTTTAATTAAATATACTTTAAATAGTATAGTTATACATATACTATGTATATACACAACACCACAGAAATTACTTTGTGTCACTGCAGCCGCGTACATTGATGATAATGTTGTCGTGATGTGTGATGTGTTGCTCACACCACTAACGATTTAAGAATGAAAGTCCCTTTTTTTTCTACTCTAAACAAAGGCCAGCCTCTCTGTATACTTTTTACGGATTTTATCGCATTAATTTCAATGTAGTATTTTAAATAAATATCGGAAAGAAAAATACCACAATGCAGGGGTTCCCAAGTCAGAATTACAATATACTATACAGTGCATAATGTTTTTGTGTAATGATTCTTTCTAAAGTAATGTTGAATCATACAACGAGATCATCTTACTTTGAATAGAATATTCGGAAACAAGAACATTCAACAGTACAACAATAAAAACACAAAAACGCAATTAAGTTAAGAGTACGACAGCAGGTCAATAATTTCGCACTTTAACTGAAAGAAGAGAAAAAATACTGCTCGTATCAACAGGCATTTGTTATATTTTCTATTAAAATTTTAACAATCTTTCTAGTTTAGTTACTGTTTCAGAGCCAATTCTCGTTATTATAGTCAAAACATCTGAAAAAAGTTTACCAATACTGTGTTGGACGATCGGAAATTGAATGCACAAATGACTATGAAATCCGAACGCATCTTACTTGGCTCAGTGATTTCAACTTCGAATTCACTTGGATATAAGAAAAATGTTCACAAAATGAGTACCGCGTTTTCTAACAACTCCAATAAGGATGCATTGATCAACCAAAACTTACTAGAGACGTAAACTCAAATGAAACACTGGAAGACCTAATGAATTGGTCAGACAATAAAGTCATACCGACTGTTTTTTTTTAATTTACATTAATTGCTTTCAAAATGGAGCACACATATTTTCATAACAAAAAATGCATGACTTACGTTTATAAAATCCTCTCCCATCTGCATTTTTAGTACCGAGTGACTGTTTCTTGTTTCCAAATATCTATGGAAACATATTTGACTCCAACAATCAAGTCATCTTTCAAAGAAATCTTATTTTTTGGAAAGCAGAGGGAAATATAAGAAACATTCAACAGAGCTCAAAACAGACTATTTTGAAAAATTAAATGTCTTTTCATTCAAAGTGACGACTTATTGACACGATTTAGTAGCGTCTAATATAACTAAATATAACTAAGTTTCAGACTCTGCACAAACATGGCCTAATGGTTTTTCGCCCATTCCTGAGCTTGTTAGCACAAATTGTTATTACAATTAAATTATAAACGTTCACCACTATACCTCGAGCAGGTAATTTTAAAAAACGTTTTACGTGAAAACATTGGGTACATTACATAGATAATGACTCATCTAAATTTAAATAGAAATATAGAGTCGAAACTTCTGACAATTTGAGATAGGGATCTTACTACAGCGTACTAAGTAAACGGTAAACCCGTTAAAACTACAATAACTAAGTTTAAAAATTTTGCTGTTGATACTATCACGTATAAGTCAAATCCATCAAATCAGATGAAGTGCATTAATAAAATCAAATTAGACTTGTTTAACAAACTCAAACCCAAAAATTTCATTCTAGCAAAAGCAATTCGGCCTTTGTAATACCTTTTTATATTAATTTCCATTGCAACAGTTTGAGTGTCTCTGATTTATATTTAAGCATATGAGAATATACCGTACACAATACTTACAAAACGCTATTGTTTTAAGTCAATTTAATTAATGTTTTAATTTTTTTCTTCTCCCTTCAAAAACTAAAATTAATTGGATACAGCCCTCGCATATACACTCATACACAACTTACAATTTCTTGTTCTTATAGGAATCCCTTAATTTAAATTTAATCGCAATATATTCTCGTATATTATATTCCTGTATTGTGTTAGCGACACAAATAAAGACGATGCAGCTAAGTTCTCTGTGAAGTGTCAAGCCTCATGACAAATGATTGTCTGTGTATATCGCGTGCCCTTAGTAAACATTTATTTTCTATAGACTCTCTTTAGTTAGATTTCAAGATCATCATCATCATCACCATCTGCTTAATATTTCTCGCATTTGGCTTGTGTTGTTTAAATTGTCATATATTTTTAGAATTTTGTTCGAAGATGTTTTAAATTTAAAGATACTTTTATAGCTTCCGCTTTTCTTGTACTATTAAAGAACAGTTACAGAATGTTTTATTTTTAAATACCTCAACTATTTTTAAATGCATATGCTTAATGAGAAACACAATTTATCTGGTTTATCGATTGTTGGGGTAATTGTAAGAAAGGCTGCATTTCTCATTGATATACGTACGTAAATGATTATTTTTTGCACAGATTTAGAATTCACACAATTTAAGAAAATTCACGAGAAATTTTTATTAATCTGTGACGACATTCATCATTGATTATTTTATCTATTTGAATGTAATAAATGTGGATTACGCCACATCCATGTCAAAAAATTTATTTGCCATTTTACTATTGCCTACCGACAGGACTATTCATAATATGATAATAAATTCGTGTTCACTAGTTTAGTCAACGATCGACCAACTTCCGTACGTCAACATCATCACTATCGTCGAGAGTAGCAGAAGAATGCGAGAACTCGTCCTTTCGCAGACTACTGCTTCACACCCTGACTTCATGACATGACAACCAAACAAAATCCATCTGATCCAAGAACTAAAGTGTAACGACCATAGACAACGAAGTGTGTTCGCTGAATGTACTCTGAAGCAGCAGTCTATTAACCTTAGTTTTCATAGAAAAATCATCTTCAGCGTTGAGAGCTATTTCTGGATGAATAAGTGCATAAACAAACAAAATTATCAAATTTAAAACGATAGCAATCAACATTAAATCAAATCTAATCCCGAACAAGTGGTTGTTTGGTGTAGAACTTGGTTTGGCGGAGTCACCATCTTTGAGTATTACATGAGGCTCCGTTCAATTACTTCGATACTTAAATCAGACAACAGTTATTAAACATACTTTAGTTACATATTAAAACCAAACAAGTACTAACTTTAAATAGTTTTAATTTGATATTAACGACAGAATTGAAACTTCAATATTTCAATATTAAAACTACGCTTATTGATTTTCATAAATTGAAACCCGTTCATGCAAACGTTAGATGTTTAGCCACATTTTTTTTTTAATTTCACATCAACCACTTAAACAATACACCATCATACACTACAAATATAACAACTTTAGTTAGTTCAAACTCTATATTGCTAAGTGTTATTTTAAAATACCTTTTAAGACCAATGCATCATTATACAATAAATCTCCAGAATTCCAAAAGAGAAAAACAATTAAACGAAACAAAAAAAATAATAAAAGTGCATGCCAATCAACAAAAAACAGAAAAAATGCAGACAATGAAATTAATTTAAACAATTACTTGTCAGAAGAGGGAGTAGTGATGTGGTATTGTCCATCAACATGATCATCATCATCATCATCATCATCAAGAAGAGAATCATTTTGCAAAACTTCAACATCAACAATATCAACGTGTTGTAACTGTTGTTATCATTATTGATTCATTATTATCTTGTGTTTCTGTTTTCCTTTACATACCCGGGTGATGGTGATTTATACTTTGAATTTTCCGAACTTTCAATAGATTCCGCCAATGATGAACTTGATGACTTATAGCTGGCATATGATTTATTAAGTCTATCACGCTTAAAATTTGTATCTTTTGTTTCATTTGTTATTGAGACATTATGTATGCTGCTGGTAGTGGAAATTCACTAGAAATCGAATGATTACTACGTCTACGCTATTTTCTCGTTCAAAATTCAAATACGTTTTTGGTGGCAGTTCAGGAGCTTTACGCAAAACTTTACTAGCATGGCCTAAATCTCTACTTACAGCACCCGTTGATGATTCTACTGTATTTGATGTTAGAGGCAATAAGTTATCATTCGGCGTAACTTGTGCTAAAGGTGTTATTATCGTATTTTCATAGTTTTGTATGTCAGTATTTTGAGGCTTTCTTGGCCTAGGAGCTGGTTGAGGTGTACTATATATGGGCACATTTTCATTGGCATTTGGACCATATAAATCATTTGTTTCGGTTAGAATTGACTTTTGTGTAGCTGTGGCATTTACATTGCGATTATCAAGCTCCTCTGGCAATGTTGGATAAAGTAGGAATACTTTATTGTTCGGCACTTTTTCACTGTTATTTGCATTGTTTTGTATATTTTCGGCATTGATATTAAGATTCTTGTTAATTAGCTCGACTTTAACATTTTCATATTCTGACTTTCGTAGTTCCGGATAGAGACGACGTGGTGCTGGTACCGGTCGACATGTTGTTTGATCGTCTTCCATGGCCAACCTAAAAGAAAAGCAAAAAAAAATAATCTTTTAAGGATGCTATTTAAAACATATTTTCAAGGAATTTAAATCATAGCTTAAGTAGCATTCGCACAAGATAACAAGCAATAAACAACAATAAAATTTTAATCTGTTTGTGTTGTTCGAAATTCAAATTTTCGAAAACAGTTTTTCGAAATCTACCTATTCCTTCCAAGAATATAGAAAATATTCTGACAAAGTATTTTCTTAAATTCTAAAGAAATTTGTTTATGAGTATACTTCCACTACTACCTGTGCAAATTATGGAAATACTACCTGTACTTAGGCTATATAAACCCAATCAATTCGAGGTTATGTATCATAAGTAATTCTAATGTTGAAACATTAACTAGTAAATCATTTTTAGTAAAAACGAAATTTTTTTTTGAAAATGTGGCTTATTACAGAGCCATTTGAAGGCATGGCTAATGAGCAGACTAAAGATAAAACTGGAAAAACTTCAAACACATCGAAAACAGACAAAGCCATCGAGTTCTTTGTTCTGGTTCTCAGCATTTTCGTTGTGATACTTGAAATATTTAAATTTTTCATCGATCTTTTAAATCCTACAACATATTTTAGGAATTATATTGGCCACAAGGAAAAGGTAAATCATAGCATTACTAATGAAACAAGCAATGCTGATGGACAACTACAGGAAGAAACTAAACTAGTGTCACATAGCAATGAATCAAGTGCTAGCCAAGTGTTGCAACAGAAAGAAATTTCTGATTCCAAAATTTTAAAATCAATTCGCCCTACATATGGAAATGATGTTAATGATAAAGATTCTAATACCGCACCAATTAACGCTTGTGTTTCGGCTACAAAATCGATCAACTCACTGCATTTAGGACAATCTTCACCGCCAACAAAGACTTCTAACCTCTCTATACCAGTGGATAATGTTCGCGGTAAGAATTTAAATAAAAAACCAATCTCTGTACCACGCCAATCACGCCTAACTGAAAAATCTCCAAAATCACTGCGTTCTATAGATAATGGCATAAATTTGAATACTCCAGCTGGAAGAGCAATCAATCTCACTCGCAAATCCTCCGTATCTGAAAGATCTCCAAAACCACTGAGATGCACACCAGCAAATAGTATTAAATGCACAAATTTGACTACTCCAGCTGGAAGAGCAATCAATCTCACGCGCAAATCCTCCGTAACTGAAAGATCTCCAAAACCACTGAGCTTCACACCAGCAAACGGTATTAAAGGCACAATTTTGAACAATCAAGCTGGGAGATCAAAAAATCTAACACGCAAACCATCCGTAACTGAAAAATCTCCAAAACCACTGAGCTCCACACCAGCAGAAGGTATTAAAGGCACAACATTGAATAGGACAGCAACTTTTTTACTTACTCAAGCTAAAAAGTTAACTAATTTAACACGTCAATCCTCCCAAACTGAGGGATCTTTCAAAGCAGACGGTAGTAATGGTACAAATTTGAAAAGAACACCAATTTCTCTTGTTACTAAAGCTGGAAAGACAACAAATTTAATAAGCAAATCTTTTGTAATTAAAAGATCATCAAAATCACTACCCTCCCCACCAGCAAATGGTGTTAAAGGCACAAATTTGAGTAGAACACCAACAATTTTTCTCAATGTACCTGGAAAATCAACTAATTTAACAGGCCATTCCCCTCTAACACAACGATCACCAAAATCACTTGTCCCCATATCAGCAGGCAGTGTTAATAGCACAAATGCAATGAAAAAACCAATTCCTGTCACAGCTCGAGCCACACCGTCATTGCGCACCAAATCAGTTGACGGTGCTAATAGCACAAATTTGAATAGAAAACCGATAATTACTGAGGATAAAGCCAAGAAACCAGTAGCCATTGTTAGTGCTACAAATTTGAATAGAAATTTAAGCACTACTCATGTTCAGACTGTAAAAACTCCAAAATCAGCTACTTTACGTAGAACTCCTCTGGCTACAGTTAACATTAATCAAAAAAACTTAAAACACTCAACCTTTTCACCGAGCTCATCAACGAAAACTTTGTCACCAAAACAAAAGGAGAACACCACACCCTGTTTATCGAGGAAAGGAACTTATCTAAATTTCAATTCATCAGCTTCTAATACGAACAATTCAACTCCTACAACTCAATTTACCGCCAGAGATTCATTAGAAAATTGCTCTTTGCCTCGTAAAGGACTACGATCAACAGCCAATGATATTAACTGCAAAGCCCAGGACATACAAGTAAAATCCGAGAAAATCGTTTCAATTTCCCAACCTACAAAAGTCAAAGTCCAAATGAATCAAATCGAATGGCTGCATCATTTGCTAACAATGCAACATCAAAAGACTTCAAAGGAAAAGCTAAACAACGTTCATGCTGTCAAGCGGAATATTAACTTCTAATTCATTTTAAAAATCATTTTTCATAAATTTAATAACAATTAATAAAAATATACTTAATTTTTTGTATAAGAATCTTCTATTCTATCGAAAGACTATCGAAAAAGGGTGAGCCAAATGAGAGTAGGTTGTGTAAAGCCAGAGGCGGACGAATATTTTAATGAAAGACGATCTCAGCATTGATCAATGGCATTTTATTTTATCGCAAGACATGTTCCAAAACTTTTTTTTTTTTAGTAATGCTCTATACTGAAAATTGTTGTAGAGGCACTAAAATATTGTGACCAAATGATCTATTGTACTGCCCTCAACCTAAACTGAGTTTCTTAATATGTTCTACCTTAATTCAGTTGCTTTGATAAACCGCTGAATGCTTTTCGATGTGTGTAACTTGATTATTATTATTTAAGTCGAGAATAAGTCCCATAATAACGCGATTATAGCCCTCAATCTGTAAGGAGACTCCTTTTAGGCTATTGCGTGACAAACTTTGGGAAGCTGCTAGGTGTCAGCAATCTTTATATGCACATAAGTATTCCTTCTGGGATCCATTCAGATCTCACAGTTTACAAGAATGTAATCTGATGATTCATTCTCATTATCACAGAATATAGTACAAGTTGGGCTTAAGATGATCCTCATTCTGACCGAGGATCTACAATGCCTTGTCAAAAGACCGGATAGTAGTCTTAGGTTATTCCTGGATAATATGGAGCGTGACTGAAATCTCCTCGTATTATAATTTTCTATGAAAAGTTTCATTTGCCTCAAAACGTTTTGTTTTGAGGAAAAACTTGGAAGGTCAGTGAGAATAAGTTCTTATCACATACATACATACATAATTGGTCATTACAATCCTTCAGTCAGGATTACGACCTAGCTTCTCACACCACTTATGTTGTGTGTGGTTAATTTTATACATGAGTGGCGGGACCTACAGTTTAAAGTCGACTCCGAACGACAGATTTTTTTTGAGAAGCTTTTCATGGCAATTTTATTTACTCTCAGAGTTTTTGCCAGAAATCTGCTGAGAGAAGTCGCCGAAGAAATATTTTTTCATATTTCGTTTTTGATGACTGACCGGCCGATAAGTTCTTATCTAGTTGTTGAAATCGAGTTAGGTGTTGCCTTCTGAAATAAACATTCACTAATTTGCTCATTATAGATGTTTTATTGTGAAAATTTAAGCCCAGCATGTAGGCTTAAGATGATCCTCATTCTGACCAAGTGCCTAAAAAGCCTTGTCAAAAAATCGGTTAGTAACCTTAGCTTATTCCTGGATAATCTGAAGCCCGACTGAAATCTCCTCGTATTATAATTTTCTATGAAAAGTTTTATTTGCCTCAAAAAGTTTTGGTTTGAGGAAAAACTTGGAAGATCAGTGAAGATAAGTTTCTGTCTAGTTGTTGAAATAGAGTTCGATGTTGCCTTCTGAAACAAGCATACACTAATTTGCTCATTATAAATGTTTTATCGAGAAAATTTCATAATTATTTTTTTCTATTTAAAAACCATAATCATTTCAAAACTGTTGACCCGAATATTAGGCAATACAATACATATTTAATTATTATAAAATTACAAAAATGTTTAATTAACCATACTTCCCCTTCGATGAAAGCTAAAACTTAATTTCTACGATATTGTTTTTTTTTTTTGGTTTTTTTTTTTTTGCAAAATGTTCATTGTTTTTTTACAATTTTTTTGCCCTGTATGAGTAGTTTAGTTGAATATTTAATTCAAAATAATTTGTTTATGAATCATGTTCGAAGGGAACCAATTTCACATAAAAAAAACAGTGAACCCCAAAAAAAAATTGTTTATAAATTTTAAAAAGCAAATAAATCTATTGTATTATCATAAAATAAAAGGCCGCTATTTGAAATCGATCTATCCGAACATGGCGGAAATATTTGTTTAACGTAACAATTCTTATCGATTTTATATGATAACAATTAAGAAAAAAATAAAATGATAAAATAAAATAAAACAAACAAATGTTTTATGATCATGCTGTTATAAAAAGGTTTAGAAATTAATAAAAAAAAAATGAAAGGAGAGCGTCAAATTAAAGTGCATTAATACATATGTATGTGTATTTATCATATCGTAATAACCTGCTGTAATAATCTTTATTAAAACTTTATCCAAAAATACGTCAAATTTTGTAAAAGGTAAACAATGTTATCGCTTTCTAAATAAATGTTTTTATACGCTATCATAGATAAAATCAATTAAATAAGATAAAATTCGAATACAGAATTATATTCTTCAATAATATACGACAGTATAAGAAAGCAAATAAATATTTGGATAAGGTATCCTACACATAATTTGTTGTGCCTCAGTTTAGCTTAGGCATAGCTTAATTGAAGCCTCTAAAAAATTCTATTGTAATACCATGTGCCTATTTCAATGTATGTCTATAATTCCTGATTGGGTTTTGTTTTGCCATTCTAGATGAATAAATTTTATACAAATGACCTCCAGTTGATAACAATTTTTGTGAGAATTTCGGGTGCCACAAAAAATTACGTTTCAGTTGCCCAAGTAACGAACAACAAAGAGCAAAAATTCAATAGTACTTTCTTTATCTCATCTTTATAAACGTTATGAGATCCTTAACATAAATTATACGTACATTTCCTCGAACCGTATTTGTTTAGTTTTTATGCAAGTGGTTTCATTTTCCTCTCTTTTTTTTTGGCTATACAAGAAATCTGTAGTCTATGTGAGAAAGCCGATTTCACGCCTAAATTCGTCGTTTTAGTTTTGTACCAACTTGCACAAATGTGTTAGCTATGTTGATACCTCCAATAATTCAGTGCTCATGAATCCAACTCTCGATGCTTTTTCCAGAGTTTCGAAAATAATAACATTTTAGGGAGACAGCTTTAATCACACAAATTGCCGGGGGAATATTCAGTTCTTTATAAATAGTTCCCCAATAGATAGAACTAATAGTTCATGGTATTTAAGCAACAGCATCGGAGCAAGAGAGGATGAAACGCTTGTCGCTAACTGAATAAATGACTGTCTAAGTTTACAATTTTCAATTAAAAGTCAAACAAACTTTGGAAATGTTGGAACTCAGGATCCCTAATAGATTCATAAGAAAAATTCAAAAGACCTTTGACCTTAACAAAAGCTGCGCTTGACTGCAATCCTCAATGAAGCCAAAGCAGTGGAAGGCCTGCTCTTGTAGTAAACAAATCGACAACGAAATTGCAAGGATGATTGGCGTTTATGTTCATATTTAATTGAATGATATGTAGTGGCTTATTCTATTATTTTTAACAACACTGTGCATATTTTTCACATACACAAAATACGCATGAATTTGTAGTGGTTTTGATTATTATTTAATTTTTTTTTTCTTACTTTTATTTTGATTTGTGTTGTTTTCATGAGTCATCCAAAATGAATTATTTTTTATTAAAAGAAATTGGAGTACTTTTTATATACAATTTCCAAAAAAGAAAATAACTGCGCGCCCATTCTTGACCAACTACGATTTAAAATTTCATTTCTTTTATTTTTGTCTCACTTACTGCAGAAGTATGAACTAAATTTAGCGTTCAATGTTTTTATTTTTTTTTTCTTGTGTAATTTAAGACATTTTTAAACACTCTCGTTAAGATTTCAAATTTCAAGAAAAAAAAAATAAAAAAATGCAAGTGAAGTGAAATGACTGCAAATAAAAACCACTTTTTCATTTATTTTACTTTTTCGTCTTTCCCTTTAAACCCATCCGTCGTTGGTTTATATTTAAATTAGCAAAAATTTATTTTTTTATTATTGTTGTTGTTATTGTAGACTTTTGTTGATAGTAAGCATATGTGGTTGTTTTTTTTTTTGTTTTCAGTTTAGTGACTGTGTTTTGATAAAAACAAACAAAAACATCATCATCATCATTCACACTCATCTTACTCGTCGACAAATTAAGGACACCACCATTACTACTCTGTAAATTGTTTTCATAATTGTTTTCATAATTGCTGCAAAGCAGAAATTCCAGTAGCATTATTTTGTTGTTGTTGTAAAAATTAGCAAAACCATGCACTGCTCACTCATGCTTTATGAAGTTAGGAAATCTTTTTGTGATTGTTTGTTTATGGGTCGGTCAGAAGTTCAAAGACCCTTAGTCCATATTATCCAATTATGCAGAGTTAGTGTCGTTGCTTGCAATTGTTATTATGGGCATTCAGTAAGTGATGAAATAATAATAGCGATAATAGAGAAGAGTTATTTTTCTTTTTGTTTTTATTTTAGTTTTATTCCATTGCAAAGACAATTAAGCTACCTCTACAAAATTTTCCATACAGGAGTTTTAGGCGAGACAATGTTGGCTGTTATAATGTCCTATTATTGGAAGATTTAATTCGAATAAGCGTTTAATCACTGAGTAACAAGTCACAGCCAATTATTTACAGAAAAACTCTTCAATTCCTTTAAGAAATATGGTGCTTTCATAAAGCATATCCATATTTATGGAAACCATAACCGTTTTATCTTGGTTTGCTCTTGAGTTTTATAAATCAAGTTTCTTCTAAAGTAGCTTTAGAAAAATTCGATATTTTGTTGAATCTATTATATTATATTTAGAAGCATATTAACTCAATGAGAACTATTAAAATTCTTTAAGTTCATTTGCCCACAATATAATTTTTTATGCTATTTTTGCTTACTAGGCCCATTATGTATCCCGATTTTGGCATGATTTATTTACTTTTATTATTTGTAATTCATTGTGAATACCCCTAATTTTTATTTCTCATTGGGATTTATGCATCTGGCAGATGTTGTATCTTTAACACACTACTAAATACAATACATACTTTACAAAATATTCGTTTATTCTTAATTATTCTGCATATACTAAAAGCAATAGTGAGCTATATTCATCAATTATAAGAAAATTTACTGTGATTTAATTTTTGCTACCTTTTGCTGGGAACAAAAAAAAACCGCTAAAATAAGCTATTTTCCGTTCTTTTAGCAATTGTAATTTTTTTTTAGTGTTATTTATTACTTTTTATTTAACAAATAATTGTTAAACATAAAAATATTAAGTTTATAATTTTTTACAACATATATGTAGTTGAGTTACATGTTCTGATAATGTAATTGTAAAGATATTGCAATTACTCATCCATTGTTTTAATATAAATAGATTGTTTAATAATAGTTAATAAACAAAAAAATAAATAAAAGGCAATAAAATTAATTTAAAACAATGATTTCTTAAAAAGTACAGAGAGAGGGAGGATATACAAAAATCTAAATTTTCTAAGAAAGTAAATACGAGGTTAATAGATTTGAATTTTTTACAAGAATTGAGTTTACAACCTATGCCAGTAATGTAGTTTCATCACAAAATTATTACTATATTTATGTTCTTCACTGTACACTAAAGTCAATGGTTTAAGTTTTCATTCGTAAGTAAAAGTATACAATAAATTTATATTTAATATTTCTCTTATCAAATATTCTATAAAAAGTTATAAAAAATAAGGGAAAAATAAAAAATAAAAATAAAAATAAAGCTGCAAGGCAGACAAGAAATTTTATTCAACTTTTGGTGAATAATGACAATGGATTTCAGCATTTTATATGAAAAGGAAGTATCGCATATCACAGGAAGAAAAATGCTTTTGTTTTTGCATGAGCAATTTTACCACACATTAAAAGATGCTGTAAGTGCGGTAAAGAAAATTTGGAATATTTATTGTTTGATTGATTGATTGATTGATTTAAATTTTATAAATGAATAAGAATAATTCAAAAAAGATCAAGTTGATGGAAGCCAGTTGAAATTTTAAATTTGGTAATTTATTAAATACCGTTTCCTATACAAATGAATGTTTATATTGTGCTAAATAATATCAAAATCAATTTAAGATTTATTCAAATGGAATACAAAATAAAATATGTTGAGCTATACAAGACGCAAACCTAGATTTACTATTTTTAAATTAAATTGTAATAAAATGAATTTAGATTTTCTCCAAATTGTACAGACAAAAGCCCGAAATGTTTTCCATAATTGTCGAAATTAATTACATTCACACCTAACTTATATTTTTGGAAAAGACAATTCTAATGAAATGTTTAGCAACGTTTTTTATAGACATCAGAAAATGGAAACAGAACTAAGAAATTATTTTCCACAGTTTCCTAAAAAAATTTATAAGCCGCTCTTAAATTCAAACTAATATTCTGTGCCGGAAGTAACGTAGTGTAGTTCTTAAACTGCATGACTACAAACCCAAGCAATCCATATGTGCAAATAGTCATCATTGTTTTCGAAATTTGTAATTTAACTGCATATCAACCAATTCATTCAAGTAGTGTCAGCTAATCCAGAGGTGATAACATTAACAAAGAACATCGCATAAGGATGGATTAATAAGTACGTGATAAGATAAACAAGCATCCTATCAACAGGCATCTATCAGTTGATATTTTAAATTTACATTTTTCAGACCAAGTATAAACGAGCTACTTCTGTTTCATAGCCATAGATAGCACACAACCGCGCGATTTTAGAAGAAAATGGTTTTTATATTTTGCGGGAAATATATCTTGAGTTCAACCAAATCTAAGCTTAGTAAATACAATGGGCACTCTGGATTATCAATTTTGGTGGTAAAGAAGTGTCTTACTGCATTTCGTAATGGCCCTACAAGCACGAAAGACGCCCGCTTGATATCCCTTTGCTGCTGAGAAATTGTATGCAACTGAATATGGAAAAGCTTTACGTAATATGAGTGCCGTGTAAGGACTTCGTGTAACGACTTCATGTAACCACTTCGTATGGGTAAATTATTAATTTCAAATGACCAACTTATTAAAGCAATTAAATAACGATTTGTAGAAAATGATCGTATTTAGAAGAAAAATATGTTTCTGACAGCACTATACATGCTAACGTAGCTTCACGAAAAAATCCATGAATCAGCCTATGAATCGATCCCAGAAAATCTAAAAATTGTCAACACAATTTACCATTAAGTTTAAAATACATATAAAATTGACTTGAAAATCATTACAAACAATTAAAATTATTTAAAAGCAAAACTCGTTTGACACGTTTTGTTTTTCCTTTAAGTTAAGAGAACAGTTTTATGAAAGCAAAAATCATAAACCTAATCGTATAGCTATGAATATGAGGAGAGGAGGCTGAGAAGAAAGATGAGAAGCGTGATACGAGTATTGAAAAATAAATGACGGGTATGGTTAGTACAGGAATACACCACAGGAGAATAAAGAGACGACAGCTGTTACAGGGTAGTGTTACATCGTAAAGAGCGAGGGCAAGTTTCTTGTTTTGGTTTGCGTTTGAGCGTTAAAACGAGCTCAGTGGGTGATAAGTTATTGGTGGAACACATTAGCTGCGGGGAGACCAGGGACCGTCTAGGAGATTACAAACAAGGTGTTGGTGGGTAATCTCGAGGGGTGTATTAAGTTGTTGAGATGGTAGCAATACGGAATGACGCGCTAGGAGTTCATTGAAATTTAAAAGGGGGTTTACGAGTAGACCACAGCGCCAGCTAGTCTCAAGACAACTGCAATTAAACTTTTTCTTTGTTTCTGTATTAGAAATATGTTCTAAGAATGTATTCAGCTGTTTGTTTCTTTTTTTTTTTTTTTTCTTAGCCTTTACCAAGTTCTAAACGTGTTTAGACTGTATAATTTCTTTTTAGGACAGACGTTCATCCAAGTACTCTGAACACAAGAGTAGTAAAACAATGTTCGAAAGTAAATTAAAAGCTTTTTTGTAAGCATTTTAAAAAAATATATCCACCTAACCTCTTCAGAAATTTCAATTTATAAAGTTTTTAATAAATTATACCAGATCAACTACTTATTAAATAAATAAATGGCATTAAATTAAATAAATTTGATTCATTGAAAATCGATTTAAGTTTACAGGAAGCTACTTATGATTTGTGTCCATGCTACGTTACTTGACTAAACAGCACCCACAAAAGATAAGAAATTCTGTTGATTTAATTGTTGACAAAATTAAGAGCATTATTCAACTAAGAGTGCGCTAAATTTGATTAACGAATGCCCAACATTTGAAGGTCAAACCAGTTGATAACATTTCTAAAATAAGAAAAAAATTTGCTCACCTACATCCGCATACACGATCAGCAGTTATTAATATCTAAGGAGAGAAAATTTCCAAACTTTTTTAAGAACAAATTCGGTTGATTTGATAGTATTTATTAAATTTTATGTTCAAACCATGTTTTATATTCTTCATCATTTTGCAAGGATTTTAATTTATTTAAGCTTCCAACAAAACTGGGAAACCTTTTTGAATAACTTTCTCCTTCTATTGATTCATCAAATCGTACGAACTTTCTCTGTTTGTACTGGACGTAGTGTGCAACTACTTCAGTTTCGTGCATCAAGAGTTCTTCTCAACCTGAGTTTACATCGGGACTGTGGACTCCTCATTCTG
>QOCX01003845.1:4316-16323 GCA_005959815.1 Sarcophaga bullata | reverse complement strand
ATAAAACGGCTTAAAATATAGAAAAATTTACATTAAATTACTCTTGCGCAGTGAAATTACACTCGAGTATTTTCATATGTCTAAGTTTGTTCATAGGTTGAGTGGAACTCCAAAATTACTTTTTTTTTATATTTCTGAACCCTCCAAATTGTTTATTTGAACAAAACTGTTTTTTGATCCTTTCACCACAAATATATTATTACCAAAATATTGTTGAACCTATTTTAAGAACCCAAAGTTTTTTTAGAAGCAAGAGATTTAACCTTTTAAGAACGTAATATAAACATTTTGTTCAACTTATACATTATATAAGTTTTGATCATCGTAAACTTGAAAAATATTCTTCAAGTTAATTAATTCATAGTTGCAAAATTAAATTAAAAAAATAGAGATAAATGGATCCTTCTGAAAGTGCATTATTTTGTGGAAAGATTTGACATTTCGTTGATGAATCGGAAACCAAAAATTACAGTAGTTACTGTTAAATAGTAAAACGTTGTGCTATATTTATTATATGTTATCTTATCAAATGAACTTTCAGTTCAAAAATTTTCCAGAATTTATGATGGATCTGATGGTTTAATTACATAAATGCGTCCATTCACGTTTACACGACTACCCAGAAGTCGCTAATATTTGTGTTTTTGCAAATAATATATTTCCCTTTGCGGCAAACATAGGCCAACTCTGGTAGTCGTCAAATGTGGAAATTGACGCATTTTCGAAAACAATTAAAAATCCTAAAAAATTCTGAAATTTTTTGCACGAAAAGTTCATTTCAAAAACATATGCATAGAAAAAATATAACTCGACTGTTATAGACTCTTTAAATAATAAGTAGCTAATTTTTACCCGGTTTTGATCAAACGAAATGTCAATCTCTTCCACAAGATAATGCACTTTTCGAATGGTCCATTACTTATTTCGTATTTTCAATTAAAGTTTTGCTACTTATGAACGGACAAACTTGAAAAAGTAAGAAAAATTCGCAATTGTCAAGTTTACCTCATCAAACCTCTAAGCATATTAAGTCAAATAGTATATGTATGTTTATCGTTTGAAAGGCCCATCCTCTTCCTTTCCAATAAGGTTTAAGGTTTTTGGACATTGGTTTAGAAATGTTTATGTAATCAATAAATTTCTGCGTAAAGTCCAAAAAAAATAGTTTCTGTTCAATTAAAACAAGTTTGGAAGGTTCAAGAAATATAAAAAAAATATTTTTGAATTCTACTTAATAACTGAACAACTTAGGCTAGATAGTTAGTTACTCGGATGTATTTAATTTTTTGTATTTTGTCGCATAGTGTTATTATTAAACTTTGTTTCATTACGACAACTCTTATGTTTTTTATATTTTTATTCGCACTTTTACAAATTAATTACGAATAAATTTATTTAAATAAATTCCATAAATTTACATGGAAATTTAAGCTTATTTTATATAAAAATAAAGTCAACGATTTTATGCTTTAATTGAACATCTGATAACATTTCAAAATTTACAAATTTTTAATTAATTTACGCTCTGATCTGTGATATCTTATTAGTACGCTTGCTGTTTTTGGTCAAAAATCTACACTGGGTTATAGGTGCCGCGTTTTTTTTTAAGATTTACATTAAAATCTAGTTTATGGCATGCATAAATAGCATTTAATTGGATACATATCCATTAGTCAGGATTACGGCCTAGCTTCTCACCACTTATGTTGTGTGTTAACTTTAGGCATGAGTGGCGACACGAACATTTTGAAGTCTACTTCGAAAGACAGATTTTTGAGAAATTTTTAAGGCAATTTTTATTCTTTCAAAGTTCTTGCTAGAAAAATTATGAAAGAAATTCGCCGAAGAAATATTTTCTTTTTCGTATTTTTGTTTTGATGATTGACCTGGGGTTTGAACCGGCCACTTTGACTGCATATTGCATGAGGAAGTAAGTGGATTTTTTAACTTATTCTACTGCTGAAGTGACATATTGTTTAACGTAAGATACTGTATGCAGATCTGTACCTGTGTTTTTTTATGTCTAGAAGGTGATTTTTAGTGTCTATCTATAAGATACAACACCTGTACACTGTAGATTAATAACATGTTTAATATTTACATTTTAATGTTTAGTTTAATACGTTCTTTTTTATTTTTATTTTCATTATAGAAACGCCCTAAAATATTTCATATGCCTTAAGCTAAGCGATTTAATCGTTATTTGCCAGAGAAACTCATAATTTCAATACCTTGGAGAAATTTGATTAATTAACACTTCCAAATAGATAATGATTGGTGATTTTGTAAAGCAAAATATATGCCAGAAAAAAAATATGAAAAATGTATTTTAAAAAATTAGCATAAACATGTCTTGTCTGTTAAAGCCTATTAATTTAAATTAGATAAGTATAAACAAAATTCATAAGTTCAAGACAAATATATATAAATCTTTAGATTGTTAAAGAATTTAACGTTTTTTTATTATGGTAAAGAAAAAAAGAAAAAAGAGAGAGAAAATAAAACATATCCATTATTAAGGTAAAAAATGGAAAAAATCAATTTCAATTACTTTAAAAATATTTTTTTTAAAGTCTTAATAAATCATTCAAATAATTGTCAAAATAATTATAAAATGATTTTCAGACAAAACAATAACAATAACAAAAAAACAAAGGCCAAGAAATTTTTGATTTTGTAATTTTAAATTGAATTTGACTGGGCTGCAGCGTGTGACCTTAATCCATAACGTTTCAGTTAACAGAAGCAGCAGCAACAGCAGCAGCAGCAGCAGGCAATAGCGTTAAAACAAATTTAGAGACAAAAATACAAGCAAATTAAGTTACCACAAATGATTTGAATGTAAAAGAACTTAATAAATGGCGCCCACATGTGCAACGAGCTGAGAAACTGAAATTGAAACTGAAAAAATTATCACTTCATATCATCATATTCACTTCATATTCACTTTATAAATTTAAATGAAATTTTGTTATTGGTTGATGGTAACCTTCAAAAGCTACTGTGAATAAGGAGCCGCTTTTTGTTTTTTAATTTCTGTTATTGTTGCGATGTGATATTTTGATTTTAATTATGGATTTGGATTTTAATTTTTGGTTTCTTTTTATATTGAAATGGTACACTTTTAATAATCGATTCATTTTTCTTTCGTTTTTTTTTTTTTCATTTTCTATGTTCATTAACCAAATTTACCACAAAAAAAAAAAATAATTTTCGATAAAAAAAAAAACGAAAAATCATTTCATATCTGTTATCGTTTATTAAGTTTACACAAACGCGTCTATTATTGTAATAAAAATTTGTTCGGCCTAACTCCGCTTTAGACATCAGCATGTGGTATCTTCGCTACTACTCTTTGTGAATTTAGCAAAATATTTATCGTTATTGGCAAGAAAATAAAAAAAAAAATAAAAAGGAACAAGCAATAATGTCAAGTGGTAGGACAATAGTTTACAATACTGATTTATTGACTTTAAATTACAGTTCATTTTAGATTTTTTTTTTTTTTTATTTTACAACAAAAGAAAAAAAAAAACTTTTTTTTTATTAAAACATTACCCATAATCATAATTCGAAAGGTGTGACTTTAAATATTTGTTTTTGTAAATGTATAAATAAAATAAATACGATTTTTTTTCTTTTTTTAAGGTTTTCTTGTATTCTAATCGATTGTTAACAAATCTCTGCTGAAAAAATTGAAATTTTGTTTATAATTTCCAGCGTAAATATTTGTATACAAAACTTTCAAAATTAACACATTCATTTGTATTTAAAATAGTAAAGATATGGCATGGTGATGGCATTTCATTATTATTAATGAGTATGCAAGCAACAGCAGTGAGGAAAAAATTATTACAGCAACTCTACTGCTACAGTAAGGCGACAAACTTTTCTTCGTATTTCTTTTAATTTCTTTTTCAATTTTAAACTTTTCTTAAATTGATGAAATTATTTCTGTTACTTTGTATATAAAATTATAAAGAGGCTAAAAAAAGTTTAATCACATCGTAAGGGTATTGATGTAGCACACGGCATGTACACACTAAAAGGTCTCACTTTCTCGATAACAGTAAGTACAGTCATGACCGATATTTTTATAACTTCATTGTGATTTGTTTTATGTGGCCATAATAAAAATCTGCCAACTCATATGTAAAATTCACACACACACACAACATAATTGATGTGAGAAGTTAGATTGCAATCTTGACTAAAGGATTGTAATAACAAATTATGTATGTATGTACGTATGTAATCACTTAAGAGAAGTTTTTTTTTTCGCAGAGTTAGAAGGAACCATCTTTATGTATGCGCTATTGATGAAATGCCTACTTAATCTTATCCATTCTAGATTAATGCTGCTGGTTAACGAGTAGTTGACCTTTTGTTTTAGTAACTCAACCTAATTTTTAAAACACCCACATATTATCCATGCAAATACATTGTAAAGTACTCTCTCTTGAATAAATACTCGTCAATCGATTATAATCTTTACGTATTTGTTAGAAGAGAAAACGTATTTTAACTATTATCGCCAGCATCTAGAATTAATTTCGGTAATTATTTAACAAGATTTTCTTTTTTCTTTCATTCTAAACAAGATAATTTGATCATTTTTGAATTTGACGATTTGTTTGGTCGCGTACAAAGCAAACTAAGCACACTTTATCTTATATTTACAGAAGAAGACATAAAATCTGGGGTATACTGCTGCCCACTTAACACTATCAACCAACTGACAATGAAATATCAAAGAAATTTTGTCTTCTATTCTTCTTTTTTTTTATGGAATTGCAACTGCCAGGTTTATCTAATTTTTTCTTCACCCACATCTGCAAGTGGAGAAAAAAAAAAGAAGAAAATGAAAAAGGAGTTGGAAATTTCATTTGCCATACCATCCTTGGAGAAGAAGCCCACTATCAAAACCAAATAACGCAAACAGAAAAACGTGACGTATAAATTGTTATCGGCGGGCCATTTTATTTGTATATTTGTTTGTTTGGGGCTGGTAACATCCTCTTATCAGTTGGAAAAAATCGAGTACATTTGCTTCTAAATCTTCTAAAACAAATAACGAGAGAGAGAGACAGGGAAAAATTTAGCAAAGAAAAGAAAGGTAAAAACTCTATAACAGTACAAGAGGTAAGATTAAATGTTTTTTCTTTTATTTCTTGTTTAATTTCTTTTTTGTTGTTTTTGTTGTTGTAATATTATTTATTTCCTTTTTTAGTACAGAAAAAAAAAATCCGCTTTATTACGGATTCACTGTTAAACTTTCTAAATGCAAAAAGAAAACAAAAGAAAATAAAAAAGAAAAGAAAAAAGAGTAAAACAGCCTACAAATTTGTAAAACTGCTTACAAACATGTTGCACAGACACTGGTTATGGCTGCTGCACTGTTGCCACTATATATAGCTGGCTTTTGTTGCAGCCAACAACTTGTTGCCATGTTTCATGTTTGCGCTTAATTTTTGTGTCTTATTGCACAGTCGGTCTAGTGTTTTTCGCTTGGCTATGATACGGCATGCATTCACATTGAAAGTGGGTCAAATTAACCGACAAAATCCAATTTTTTTTGCTTCGTTTTTTTTTTTCTTTTTTTCTCTTTATTTTATTTGCCAGCTTCCAGCAACTACAATGACAATTTTTATAATAAAAAAAAAATAACAACAAATTAAACAAAATCCTGTTTTCTTTTACATTTTTTTTTACAAGATTTTAATGATTAACCAGAAACGCTTGATGATGAAGACCATGGTGGTCGGTAGAGGGTGAAGGAAAAGGCAGCAGCAGCAATATCCATTTTTTTTTTCGTTTTAAGAGCACTTCTGTTGCGGTGTTTGTTTGCCTGGCTTCAAACAAAAATTTTTCAAATTTTCATTTGTTTGCCAGTATGTTACATTGAACTGCGAATACCTATTTGCGAGTGGGTTCGAATAGAAATATTTTTTAACAAAAATTCTCCATCAATTGTGTTCGTTTTTTCTTACATTTTTTTTTTGTTTGTTACTCTTATGGCTCTCTAAACATTTAAATCAATTAATAAAATTGCATAGAATTTGTGGGTCATTGTGCGGTCAATAAAGTGTTACCGTTACAAAATGCAATTCAACGATGAACAATGCACTGCAAAATGGTATAAAATTACAACAAATTGGTTAATTTTACAATAAAAAGAAAAATGTTGCGGGATTTTTTTTGTTAACATTTTTGTTTACATTCCGCATTCTTTGTGCAATGTTTTCTTTAATCCATACAAACGTGTGTCTTTTTTGAAATTGAAAACAAAAGATTAAAGAAACAAACTCTTAAACATCATTTATCCAGAAATGAAACAAAAGACTTAAGCACCAAACATTATTATCAAATAAAATAATGCATCACACATACAAACATACATACATAATTATGTATGTCAGGATTACAATACAGCTTCTCATACCACTTTATGTTATGCGTGTTAATTTTATACATGAGTGACGGTACCTACAGTTTAAAGTCGACTCCGAGTGTCAGATTCTTGAGAAACTTTTTCATGGCAATTTGATTTGCTCTTAGAGTTTTTGCCAGAAATCTGATGAGAGGAAATCACCAAAGAATTTTTTTTCATATTTTAGTGTGTTAGAGATAACTGACCTAAGGGTTTAAGAGGTGGCCTCAAGTCTAATAAGCCAACACACAATCTGCTAGACTACGGCGACTTCAAATAGATTGATAATGAACATAATTTGACCTCCCATATATCAGTGTAGAGTAAGTTTAACTCATTGAATGCCACAGCAGTTTTCAGAAAACTTGCCAAAAATGACCACTTTTAATTGTTCACATTATATTACTACGAGATAACTCATAGTTGGCTCCTTAGAAGGGAACGCAATCTACGAGTTATCTCGTAGTTTGCAGTAACGTTTTTAAATAAATATCGCATATATATCGGGTGGGGCAATCTATCGGTTACTTCGGAATCTGGAAATACTTTTGACATCTATTCTGTAACAATAATTCAGTACATTGTTCTCCCACTGAATTGATTCGCTTGAAAAACATTTGTGAATTTATCGGAAATTTATTTTCCAAAACAAAGATAATGGTTCGGAAAATTGCCAAACGATAACGATGGATACGTTAATAAACAAAATTGCTGTATTTGGGGCTCAAGCTCTCACACGTGGTCTCACAGAAGCCAATTGCACCCATAGCGCAAGTTGGACTGTTTTCTTGCGGCTTATGGAGGACGGGCGCAACCATTACCGTCAATGGAACATTCTTTATCGCAACATGATGGACGGGATTGTTTGAACCGCTTCTTTTATGGTATTGATGTGAACTATGTTTGGTTTTATCAAGTGGTGCAATTTAGCACACGTCTCAAACCACAAAACGATTTTGTTACGTTAATACGTTTAATATGGACGTTTATTTAGCCGAAATCGTAATGGTTAATTAGCCGCCAAGAAGCTATGGATTTGACTATTATCTGGTAAACTCCGCTAAGAAGAGGTTATGCCGACAAATCGGAGGCAATTAAGCAAGTTTAAGACAACATTCGAGATGCTTTGCCGAGATACGGCCCCATACACTGGAAAATGTGCACGAAAATGGTACGATTTTAATGAGGCGACATTAGCCGCCTATTCTATGAGGGTCAAACCTATCTAGGAGAAGGCTTGTGCACTTCTCAGCGATTGTAGCAGATGCTGTCAAATATGTAGATCATATAATCGTAGAAAACTGTTTGATTTTCAAAGCCATTGACATTACGATATGATATTGATAAAAAGGATGGACGGATGATTGCTCACCACTTTTAAAATTGGGTAAAATTCAAACGATTTATTTTTTAAAGTATTTTGATCCTTCCATGATTTATTAAAACTCTGTTTTTGCGAACAACACCATAAACACTTATTGTAGGCGCCACAATCTTTAGTGACGTAGGCATTTAACAAAGTTTTAATCTGCATACTGAAATCTAAAGTTATTTATTTACGGCAATGAAAATGAAAATTTACATGATTTTTTCCCCTTTCGTTGACCTCATAACAATTAAAAAATAATAAAAAATCATACGACGTTTATGTCAATAATTTTAAAATTGATTTTAAAAGTAAAAAGAATTTAAGGGTTGTTTTAGTCTTTAATTAAAACATTTGCCATTGAATTTATATTTCCAGATTGTGGGAATTTTTGCAATAAAATTTGTTTGCTTTTTGCGGTGAACAAAAAGAACCTGATAAAAGCCTCGTAAAATCTTTAAGAAATATGGAACACCCATTATTGGCCTTAATAAATAGAAATAAAATTATGTTAAACATCCGGCTAAATCAGGGATTAATAAGACTGCGTTCAAACAGAATTCTTGCTTTTTCTCTTTTTTTCCTTAATTAAGGAAATTAAAAAAAATAAAAAAGAAAAAGATTTTGTATAAAATTGCTACTGTCCTCTGGGCAAGTGTATACATTAGTATTTTTCATTATGAATTAAAATTCTTGGGTGGGTCTTGAACATAGTTTTGGTTTTTAATTAAAGACCTGCCGTCATAATATTATTATTTGCAAGCTCACATATTTTCTAATTGTTTAATTAAGTCTTCTAACAACTGATTTAATCTTGTTTGTTGTAAACGTTTATAATAAAAAAAAAAGTACAGAATTGTACAAAGAAATACAACATTAACCAGCTGACTGCCAACTTCTTATAGGAATTAATTTGTTACAATGAATTCAAATATAATTTTTCTTTTTCTTGCTTCTTGTTAAATATTTAATTATAATAAATCACAAGTTGAGAAAAATTATTTCTAACGTTGTTTCTTTTTTTTTTTTTCTGTTCAACATTCCAACTCTAGGCAATATTTTAAACAAATTCTAGGAATAAATTTATCTAGTATTGTACGGTACACAAACAATTGTTAAGTGCAGTTATAAAGAATTTTCAAGAAAATAAACAAAGAGAAAGAATTATTTTTCTACTCTTGGTAGGCATTGTTTGTAATTTTGTACCCTACACTATCATAAATCTTAAGGATGTATTATGTTGGCCTTTAATTCTGCCTTAATGTTTGAAACAATCCGATTAGATTTGTCCACAGATCTCGCCAATTGGTTTTTAAACTTCAGTATTGAATATTTAAGTTTACTTGGATCTTCAATATAATTCCAATTTATAATCATAAGTCAGATAGTGGCCACGTTAACAATGTGCAGTAAATCATCCTACTTTCTTCTTATTCGTTTAGTTCCTTTAAAGACAATATAGGACTTTTTTAGTTTTATTACTATTAAATATTGCCAGCCAAGATAGTGATTGAACTATTGTAGCACATTCTAGGACGATAGGGTTGCCAATTTCCATTGTTTGGAACATAGTCGGCAGGCCTCTTTATTATTGAATGCAATATTTTTTTTAGAAGCGGTGCAATTAAGCTTCAAGTTCATATTATTTTAAATGTAAGGTAAGGAGGTTTTGCCAGCAGGAGTATACTAGCAATATTGTCAGACTCTGTTGGACAAGTATGAACAGTGAGAGCTCTTCTGTCTTTAAGTCGTATGGCTATACATCGCACAATGGCGATCCTTATGCACCATAAGCCTTTTGGTAGGCATGCCGAAAGACTTGGCATTCCTTGTAATGAATTCTGTAATAATTATGGGTCTGAAGAGGAGGAAATCAGTGCCCTGCTCTTGTCATAAAGAAACGGATGTCTCTGTCCTCTCATTATCTGATATCGTTGACTAAGCTCTCTAATATAAAAATTGATACGATAGCGAGAACCACTTTAAACTCAGAATGATTGAGGTTGCCTGAGGAAAACATCAAGTTAATCAATATCAAGTGAGTGATGCATTTACTTCTTTTATCAAAATAAGAGTTGATTTCTGTATTATTGCATTCTGGAATAGGTCTCCTCCATTTAAGAATTTTCTTTACAACATTTTCCTTTCATCAATGCTCGGCTTTTTTTTTCCAGCATGTCCTCAGGATAAATCACAATAGACTGACTATGACTGACGCTACAACATCGGTATTGCAATTGACTTAAAGCAACAAAGGAAGTCGTTAAGTCGATAGCGTGGTGGCTGATTAGACGTGAGGGTACGGTTTAAACCCCAAGTCAGACATCTTCAGCAAAACGAAATATGAAGAAAATATTTCTTCGATGATTGCCTCTCAGCAGATTTCTAGCAAAAACTCTGCGAGTAAATAAAATTGCGGTGAAAAGTTTTTCAAAAAAATCTGTCGTTCGGAATCGACTTTAAACTGTAGGTTTCGCCACTCATGTATGAAATTATCACGCACAATATAAATGGTGTGAGAACCTATGTCGTAATGCTTACATAAGGGTTGTAATGTTTCATCTATTCATAGCTTATTTAAACTGCTTAAACATTTGCTGCATTTAATTGCTATCACAGTTTAAATATTTCAATAATTTATCAGTCCTGTAGGCATTGATTTAGTCGACGCCGATTGACTGTAGTTTTCTTACCAATTTGCCACGCAAATGCTGGCAAATCTCATGGTGAATATCTACATACAAGTCATGTTTAGAACTTATCTCATATACTCGTACTTGGCCATATAACTGCTGTGTCGTCCCCCTTTTTAGACTTCTTTATTATTCAGTAAATGTCAACTCATTTGAGAATCTCTCGTAAATTATTTTGTTCTCCTTCTCTTTACCGCCTATATTTGCAGGTTTACTCAAGTGATAATTCATTTCAAACCTCTTTCTTCATTATGAGATTTTTAAACTTTTATGAGTCTCTGTGGAGTTTAAAAACGAAAGAGAAGAAAAAAGATAGAAACAAAAAAGAATTGCAAAAAAAAAAAATTTGTTTGTAATTATTAAACAGAAGGCGGTTTCTAATTATAAATCTCTTTAAATTTTAATGATGTTGTTGTCTCTACTGTTATAAGAAGTCCAAAATTGGTTTTGAAATTATACGAGACTGTAGAAACAATTTTTTTTTCTAAATTTTTAAGAAAAAATTAACATTCAGTTTCGACTTAAAATTTTATTAATGCCAGGANAAATTAACATTTAATTTCGACTTAAAATTTTATTAATGCCAGGAAACAATTGTGGAAAATTATGACAAAATGTCTTCCAAGAAACGTTCATTAAAAGTCCAAATTCAGTTCAAATGAAACAAATAAAAATAATCTTTGAAAATCTTTATCCACAAGATGTTTTATGATATAATACAACACGATGACCAAAGAAATTTATCCATAGAATATCTAAATATGCGTATGAAGCAACAAGTAATGAAACGAAATTTTTAGTCATAAAATGTTATTATTTCTCTTTGAATCAAAAGACTTAAGAAGCATACATGATTGAAATATTTAAAATTCATTGGCGAGCGATTAGGTAAGTCAGGAATAGCCTGGTAGGCATACAATTCGCGTTATCTTTGGCTTTCTTCTGATACCCGTAAAGAAATGCTTGTGGACAATACCTCTCCAATACTTCTGGAGTAACTGATAAGGTTATAAAGAAATAAGGTTATAAATAAAGCGGCAAATTTCTATTTTAAAACATAGTTTTTTTATTTTAAGTTAGGTTAGCCGGTAGCTTACCGTTTACAGGCAAGTTTAATCGGTGGCCCATATTGTGTTAGAAGGTGTAAGGTAAGTCCTCTTGTTATTGCCAGGCAATGCTTATTCGATTGCATTTAGTATGTTTGTATATCTGACACCATTTGAAATATCACACCAGGACTATGGAATATTGGATTTAAAAGAATTCAACGATCCAACGATAAAGTTCGATGCGGTCAAGCAATCACTAACAAACAGGCGAAGTTTTATAAGCATGATAGGTACGTACACAAGCTTAAAATCACTGGCTAATTTACGAATCCTTGAATATTTTTTTGGACTTAACCTTCAGCTCTAAGTTGGTTGGTATTTGCCTTGGCTATCTTGACCGACCCTCACTTGGTTCATGGTCATAATGGTATATTGCTTAAGACGGTCCACTGTAAAAATATTTATTACC
>QOCX01003842.1:0-16330 GCA_005959815.1 Sarcophaga bullata | reverse complement strand
AGAACTATAGATACCGATAACTATGTTTCTTTGTTGCTTGAGAACTATAGCTATCGATAACTAGATTTTTTTTGTTACATGAGGACTATAGATATCGATAACTATGATTTCTTTTTGTTGCAATAGAACTATATATATCGATAACTATAGTTTTTTGTGCGTAAGAACTATAGATACCGATAACTATGTTTCTTTGTTGCTTGAGAACTATAGATATCGATAACTAGATTTTTTTTGTTACATGAGGACTATAGATATCAATAACTATGGTTTATTTTTGTTGCATAAGAACTATAGATAACGATAACTAGGTTTTTTGTTGCTTGAGAACTATAGACATCGATAATTTTGGTTTCCTTTTGTTGCCTGAAGACAATAGATATCGATAACTATGGTTTGTTTTTGTTGCATAAGATCTATAGATATCGATAACTATGTTTTTTTCTTGCATGAGAGCTATAGATATCTTGCTTGCGAACTATAGATATCGATAATTAGGTTTTTTTTGTTGTTTGCGAAGTATAGATATCGATAACTTTGGAATCCCTTTTTGCATAAGAACTATAGATATCGATAACTATGGTTTGATAGCTGCGAAGCTAATATTTGTTGATACATCTGTTCGATAAATTCTGGTAAGTCAATATGAATCATTTAACTTAAAAACTGCTTCCAGTTCACAGACACTTTGTTTTTATTTCACGATCAACATAAACGGTCTTTTGAACAAGTAACTGCTACAGTTAGCGAAAGTTTTCGTATTCATTTTACACTTTTTCATGCAAAACTATCAACAAGATGGAGAGGGCAATATAGCTGCTGCAACGTGAAGGATTGGAGAAGACACCGAAATGTTATCTTAAAGTGTTGGCTCCTTGAGGATTTTATTTTCGAAGTATGCCTAGTTGCCCAATTGATTTCGTGGCAATTGTGAAAGTTGCTATGAGCTTTGTGTTCCAGGTAATTATAGTGTTTCCGTAAAGACTGAACAACTATTGCTAGAGGAAACCTTAATTGCAATCATTCTTTGATCTTTAGGTTTCAGCTGGAAGAGCTGGGCTGATTGTTAAAGATTTATTAAGCTGCTGTGAAAATCTTTTTGTTTTAGTTTCCAAGAAGAAACTAGATTTATTTATGCTTGCAAGCAAAGGCTGATCCACTATTGGACATCTTCGTACAAGGGGTGTACATTTAATTAAGGAAAGTCTGAACGATTCTTGGTAAGCGTTTATGTAATGGAATAGAACTTCTGCTATGCTACTTTCTTCGAATCTGGAAGATGTTTCAAGCACTTCTTCTGCCATCGTTATGTATGATTGTAGGTATTTGGCACCACACTCCAATGTACAGTGTTGCTTATACATTTGAAGCAAAACAATTTCGCACGTAACATGAGCTCTTCTTTGCACTACAGTAATATTTGTCCGTTTTTTTATTGTTTTTGCTTACAAACCTTAATTAAAAGTTTAAACAAAATAAAAGCCACAAATTGTATTCAATTTTATTTTTTTTTTTTTAATAATTTTTCTTTTTTTTATTGGAATTTTAAAACATTTTTTTCTTTTTTGTTTATGATGTTAGGGGAGAAGGGTAGGGTTAATGCAATAAATTTTATACGAAATGATTTCAATCAATTTAATTAAGTTTTTAAAAGGTTTTTTGTTTCGTTTCGTAACATGATATTTTTTTCTGTTTATTTTTGGGTAAATAAATATTATTTACAATACAAATTCAGACAAAAAAGTTAAAAAAAAATTTAAATTTTTTTTTATTAATTTTTAAGAAAAAAACAGAACAAGGATTTGAAAAAAAAAGAAAATTATTCGTAAGGTTTGTGTATGTGGTGTTTTTTTTATAATTAAATGAGAAAATATAAATTAATAAACAATGTTATTTTACAATATTTACAGTTTAATTCAAATATAGAAACAAATTTTTTTTCTTCGTATTCATTTAGTATTTATTTTTTATTTATTTTTAATTTACTTGCTTAATAGTAAATTATTTTTTTATTAATTTTTTTTTGTTGTTGTTATTAATAGTAACTTAAAAAAATTTTTATAGTTTAATTAGTCTTCTATGAAGTGTTTTATATTTAAACTGCTTGGAAAAACTGTTTTATTTCCTTTTTTTACTATTTTTCCTTTTTTTTAATAATACTTTAATCAATTCCAATAGTAAACAAGTGCTATTGAAAGTTTATCTTAACTTGGCTAAATAGTTTTGATTAGAGGGGGAGTTTCTTTTTTTTTTTTGTTTTTATTTATAAATATCATAACATTGGCTTTTAACTATTTTAATTAATTAATTTGGTCTTACAATAAATTTTATTTTTTTTTATTATTTTTAAATTTTTTTTATTATTTTTAAAAACAAAATAGAAAAAGAAATTAAAGAGATATGCAAGTATATTATTTCTTTTTTTTTAAACATTATTTTTGTTTTTGTTTTTGTTTATTTTAATTATAATTATATTCTATTAGATTTGTTATTTTAAAATTTATTTGTTTACATTTTAATGCTTATTTGATATTTATTTTATTTTATTATGTTTTTTTTATTATATATATTATAGGTTTTCAAACAATTTTACTTTAATTGCTCATAAAAACAAACGAAAAACCAAATTAAAAATTTATATTTTAGTTTCCGCTTATAAAATGATGTTTTAATTAAAATAATAATCAACCAATGTAAACAAATTGTAACAATAAACCCATACACTTATACAGGCTTCATTTATTATTAATGTTTTTTTTTCTTTTTACACTTTAATTTTATACATGAAAAGAAAAACAAATTAATTTTATTACAATTAAAGGTTTTCACAGTTTACTAAACGCATATGCTCTGTTAACAGGGATTTACAAACCAAAGCAATTTAATCAAAAGCATAGTTTTAGGCCTTCTAGTTATTTACCCACTAATTAAAAGGGCTTTTAGGCGGACCATACAAATTGAAATAATAATTGAAATTTAAAACAGGCAAGAATCCAAAAAAATTTATAAAAATTTCCTAGAAAATCCGTTTGAAAAATTAAATTCTTTATAAAAATAAAATTAAAGTTTGACAATAAAATATTTTTAAAACTTAAATTAAGCTTTTAAGTTGAATTAAATACATATGTATGTATATATTGTATGCTAAACTTTATAATATTTTTAAAATAACTAATTCTGGCTTTAAAATATCATACTTAAAAAAAACCAAAAATATTTCAAAGTATACTTTTAGGCGTATAAATAAAATTAAAATGTTTGCATATTTAAAACAGGAAATGGTAACTGAAACATACATTTCATATATAAAATTAAAAAAGAAAAACGAAACTAATTTCCATATCGTTGGTCTCATGTAGAAAGGCCCTAACTCACACTTTTTGCGAAATCGATTTTTTTCATGATTCCAGACAAAATTTGTGTGAAATGCATTGGAATCACAAAAAAAAAAAATCAATTTAGAAAAAAAGTGTGAGTTAAGGCCTTTCTACATTAGACGAACTATACGTATGCTACAGTAACATCATTGCCACTGTTATTGAACCGCAGGTATAAGTAATGGGTATTTCCATATGTTAGTACCTTTACATTTGGTTTAAATTGTTTGAAACTGAATAGTATTGCATAGTAGATATGGTTTGAAGACGACAGGCACAGTTCACTCCATCCTCCAAGCGAAAGTGTCGGTCATGCGGCCTTAACCGCCTTATACTTTAAGTTTGCCTTCTTATGGGTGCCTGGGTACAGTGGTATTTCGGAAAACTGCAGACCCAATAAACTAGCTAAACCTTCCCTACATTGAGAACTTTGTTGAAAGCCTGCTAGCTTGTCCTGTAATTAGCAATACAGTAATGGATTCCGTTAAAGCGACATAGGCCACTTCGAATACAGTCACTATAACATAGCAAATTTGGCGGAGGATTAATGAAGAATACAAGGAAAAGAACGCTCAGCGTGTTGATTGAACTCATCAATGTGAATTGCATTTGGTACGCTCATATGAACTGAATTGGATCCATTGAAAATGACATCTTCAGTAACTGCAAAAACGAGGAGAGTAGAGGAGAAACTCTTTCTGACTTCTTCGAATTTTTTTTCCAGCATGGACGCACGTAAGTGTTAATGGATACCACACAACCTAAGAATATCACCAGGGATTATTACAAGTTGTTAGAAGTTATTAAAAACAAATGGCGTGTGATAGGATTCTAGAGGAAGTCATTATAGGACAGCGGCCCTATACATCCTCTCTCCGTAAAACAAAAATAGAGAATGATAGTATAAGGATCGTTAACACTACACCATTAACGTACAGTCTGGATGGCATATTGTAGTTCTAACAGCAAGAAACAAGAAAAGAGGACTCAAGATTGTAAGTCCCTAGTACATGATAGCTACAATGGGAGATAACTCGAATTAAACCACAGAATAGGAAGCTCTCTAAATTAAAGTAAATGGAGGGACCATGTTTGAGTATAGTACCGGACAGTGATTTTATGTTGCACTCTTACTCACTTTGACAAAGGAGTTTAGATAGTCTCCAAACCCTAAGCAAGAGGGAAGTCATGTCCAAATACACAGCTTCGAATTGGTATGGTAGACGCATTGTTTCCGCCCGTGCTTTGAGCATCGTGGAGGGTGCCGTCATGGCGATACTTACGTTGGACCTTGGACTAATGGACAGTGCATTTATATGGAGAAAGTGAACTTTGAAACATGTTGGGTACTATATAGAGATTGACATTAGGTCACAAGTTGATGAAGGCATAAGGGTGCTATGAGCGTGTTCGAGTCCAGAAGATCCATGTTAGAAACTAGAGGGTTTTTTCTAGGCGTTAGTTCATATAATCGAACGATATGTCCAATACAACTCATCTCAATCACAAACTGCATAAAAGTCATGGTAGAAGTGCTGCAGATAGCAATAATTGTTTGCGAAAAATTGATAGCTAAGCATGGAACTGTTTTGGTAAGCTTCCACATTGCTGATCAAATTAGCAAATTTCTTGAATACGTATGTTTGGAGAAATGAATGACAAGTATTAAACTTACTAACACAGAACTGCAGCGTAAGATGCTTTTACGACAGCAGGTTTGAAAGAGGCTCATAGATTGAAATCTGCTGATAGCAATACTACACACTTAAAACTTATAAAGTTAAATGGAAAATACATTTTATTTGCAGTTAATAAAGACATAATAACAGCTTAATCTTATTCGTGTATTTAGATTCTCCAAAAATTAAAAAGCTAACCTAGCTAACTAGCTGACTAGCCTTATAAGCAATTTTCAAATGATTGCCAACTTAACTGAAAACCACTCACACCCTTTGTATATGTACTTAATTTGAAGCAGATTGTTTAATTTAAAAACACTGAAAACTATGCTACAAAAAGTTTTTGTTATATCCACCCCCTAAAACTATGCTAATTATTTTTAATTATATTAAACAAGTTTATAAATATACGAAAAAAAAATTTAAAATGATAATCAAAAGCATTGTTACCAGCAAATTAAAAATCAAATACAAAAACAGAACAGAAAACAGAAAAAATCGAAAAAAAATTCCATTTTGGCATAAAACTTTTAATTATTTTATGGTAATTTTGTGAAACTAAAAATTTTGTTTTAGAATTAATAGAGAAAACTGCAAAAAGAACAAGGAAGGGAAAACATATATAAATTGAGTGGAATAAATCAAATTTTTGAAAGAAATAATTTACTATTGCTATGTTAAATATTTACCTAAAAGTATGCTTTAAAAGTATTATGTGTTGAATAGGAAAAAAAATGGTACACACTTTTAATTATATTTTAAGGCGTTCTGATTAAGAAATAAATATAAAAAATTTAATAAAAGTATGCATGATTAATAAGAATATGTTCATGAAAACAAAGCCTTTGTTAAACATAAAGGTTTTGCTTTTTTGTTGCAAAAAAAAGGTCACATATCTTTAGGGTTTTAATACCAAATAAGTAATGGACAAATCAGTTCATTATTTGTGATTAAAATAATATGTTTAAAAACATAATTAAACTAAATAACATTAGAATAACCAGGTCTGTGTTCCAAAAGTTTTTTTTGATTTTTTTTGGATTTTTTTACCTAAAAGTAGGCCTTGATTTATAATATTTTCTTAATTTCTGTTACCATAAACTGTGAAACCTTTTCATTTTCATTTTTAAGGACTTAGTCCTTATCAATTCAACCTTTTTTTTAACCCTTTAGTTGGCAAATATTTGCTTAATATGCATTATGTATGTTTGTTCTTACTTATAGGATGGATATTAAGCAAATACGTATGTAATACACAATGGAGTAAATAAATATATAAAATATTTATTTTGCATTGTTAACACTTGTTTAACAATAAAAATTATTTCGTTTTTTTATTTTGTTTTATATTTAAATTGGTTTTTATATTAAATTTATTGATAAATTTTTTAATTTAATTTTTTTTTATTTTTTTTCAAAAAATTCATGCAACTTGGGGCTCATTTCAAGCAGCATGATTTCAATTTTTTTTTTTAGTTTCATTTTTATTGTTAAAGAAGTGTTGTCGTGGATTATTTATTTAATTGAAACAATAACAAATAATTAAAAAATAAATTAACGAGAATATCAAATCGAATTTTCTGAAAAGCATATCTCAGTAGGATTTTATTTTTTTAGCTTCTCTTTTGTAAGCCGTAGGGTTTCTGAAAAGGAAAAGTTAATGAGAGATAAGCTTCCGTAATTGCGTGGACTATGTTGCAAGATACCAGGATCTTTTTAAAGCAAAAGTAAATGAAAAATAAGCTTGAAAAGTTACCTGGTCTATGTTTACAAGAAGGCCGAGTATATTTATCTGCTCTTACCCAAAAGCTTCTTTAAGGACAAAGCCAAGAACAATAAACTTTAGGAGTTGCCTGGACTATGTCTACAATAGAAGAACTTAACAGTGTAAACAGCGTATATTTGTTTTTTAGGGTCGCAACAATTGAATTTTAATGGCTTTTTATTTAACGTATAATGTTGTAACAGTCACGATGAATGCATGGGTGCACTATCCAAAACCCCTAAAGTGCTAATGGGCCTTAACTGTGCCACCCAACTCTTACAATGTAAACTGGTTGCAGGAATTTAAAATCAAACGAAATCTGTTCTACAAGGCCGCGTTTGGTGATTAACTTTGAGGAAAACTAACCATAAACATCGGTTTGGGAGTGTTATGAGTATTGTGGCGATCATGGTAACAAATGCTCTCAGGAGTACATCCACAAAGGCATTGCTTCGCATGCTTAAGGAATTAGTTATCACTAGATATATTAGCGAAACAAATGGCCTCAAATGCGGTAATAAAACTGAGTGCCACAACAAATCGGAAATGTAGATGCTATGATCATACCAAAATTGTGGTTATTATTGCTGTTCTATCCAGGTTTCTCAAAGAAACTGTGGGATAAACACTTCCCAGAGAATGTCATCCAAGTATTTATCAGATGGAAAAAGTCGGATAAAGAATCTCTCGTTTGAACTGCCCGATTACTAAGGTACGTACAGGTAGAAATAATGTCCAGACAATGCTGCTATGCGGACTCGATATTAAATTGTGCTGAGGAGAGATAAACGACCATTAGCTACTTAAAGGCTATGTACACTACATCTATTATTGTCCAGGAATGCTAGGCGTCTTTGAAGAAGAGCGGGAGACATTCGACAGTTGCCTCAATTTAGATTCCTGGACATTGTGGACATTGGGGGGTATTCACAAGGCTGCTGGTACAACAGGAAATACGAATAAATTCATATGTGATGTTCATACATTCCTCTACCTAGGGAACCCAGTGGTCTCACACAAAGTTCATTCATTTGCAAGAGAAAAAAGACAGGACAACGAACACACTTGTTTAGAGGTCAGAGAAATCTGGTGTGTTATCGATAAATACAGAACAAAATGTGCATTTAATCGAAACAAAATCCTCTGGGTGCACGTGGTCGGTGACAACAGTTCTATAGAAGCTATAATGCCAAGGAAGATCACAAAACATCTTCCCTGTTCGGAACTTGGGTATGTGAGAGGAAGTCTGCTTTTAATTCAATTCGATTTGAATCTTAAACAAAGCAAAACAAATTCTAACGCTTAATATAAAATGGAAAACGATTTAAAAACTAAAACATGATTTTATAACAATNCAATTGAAACCAAACATGATCATGATCATGATGTTGATTACCTCACACCGATACCTCTTTGGTGAATTTGGAACGATCGTTTAAATTTAAAACCAATTTATCAGGTCGCTTAGCTTTGCCATTGCCATTGGCACCATTTGACGAGGCAGGTGGTTGTGACTGGCTCACTTGTATGGCCGGTTGAGATGTTGAAGAAGCGGCTGTCACTGCAGTTGAGGAGCTTGGTTCGTATAAGGCATTTTTGTTTCGTAATGCTTCTGCTTGCTGTAATGTTGAGGATGTTGATGATGTTGCTGTTGTTGTTACTGTTGCCGTTGTTGTTGTTGTTGTTGTTGCTGTGGTCAGTGTCACCGAACTGGTCGTTGTTATATTACCCAATGACAGTGATATGCACTTAAGTTCAATGGTTGCAGTTTGTGGTTTTAACTTTAAGGGTACTCGAGTTTCACTTTTACTCTGAGACAGACTGGACGATAAGTCATCATCTTTTAAGACTTTTGCCAGTTCTCGCTCATAGTCTAATTTATCAGAGTCATCATCAGTATTGTCATCGTCATCGGAAATATCATCATCATCATCATCGTCATCGTCATCATCGCCGCTGCTATCGGTGGTTGTGTAGAAAATTATATCGTCGGTGGAATATTGTATGTCCTCATCACAGTCTTTTGTGCGGCTTTTGCTGGAGGTGGCCGCCGCTCTATTTAATGCAATTGTTGCTGGTCCGGTTGTTGTTGCTAGTTGTGTGTTGCTATAGGTTTACTTTTAGATTTTTCTATATCCTCAAGAAGTTGATTGCATTTGCTACTTAATCTGCTAATTTTCTATGTTGCTGTTGTGACTTTTTCGTCGTCTTTTTCCCTGGGGCCGCCACCTCCACCGACACATTCCAGGGATGTTTTTCTTTTAAATTTATTTTTACAATTATCACAAATTTGTTGTTGTGTTGTTGGTGTTGTTGTTGTTGCTTTTGAAATTTAGTTTTCTGTTGACTTACATGACTAATTGCTTTTGTTGTTGCCGTTGTCCGTGAGGCCAACTCGCTACTGCTTGCACCACTTGGCAAACTAATCGTGCTTTGAGCCTTAATATCCCTTTTGCTATAGCCGCCCGAATGTTCAGCTCTTTCGCGCCGTACAGGGTGGTGTATTTGTGGCGCCGTACGTTTAGTAATCCTTCTCGTTGTTGTTTGGTGCTGATGCGGATGGTCAGCTGTCTCTTGTCAGCTGGTCCAAGTCATCCGATTGCGAACACATACAGTCTAATTTTATGTGCTTAAAACTAAGGCTGCCCTCTTGCTGGGGCGAACCCAACATTTGACACTTATTGAGTTTGTTAGGCGAGTGTGCGGTTGAGTGTGCTGGACGTTGGCTTTGTCATGGCCGTTGCCGTTGCCGTTGCCGTTGCAAGTGGCAACTGTTGGTAATGTTTTTGATCTTGGCATTTCTCATAGCAACTTTGGCATATGATATGTTGTTGCTGTTGCTCTTCGTTTCCTCCATAGTTGCCAATAATATCCGTATTTACAGCCTTCTCTTCCCCTTTTGTTGCTATAGACTTGGTGGTGGCAGCTGCTTGGATGGGTGTTGAGGCTGTAACAGTTACCTGAGTGGACGGCATTGTAATGGTTGGCATGGTTTTCATGGCAGCAATATTATTGTTGGTCGTTGTTGTTGTTGCCGCTGTTGATGTTTTTTGTGTCACTTGCAATTGCTGATTTCTGTTGCATTTCGCTATTCAATGACAATAACGGTAATGCTTCCGGTTTCTGAGAGCGTACAGTTAATTGATTTCCACCACCTAAAGCTGACTGGCCACCGCTGTGGCTGCAGCTGCTACCATCACCATACTGCCGGGAGTTTTTAAGCCATCCAATAGACTGGAAATTGTCATTACAGCTACACCCTTGGGTGGCGCCATTTCCTGTATACGTTGCAGTTGCACCTCAGTTGTCGTATTTCCTCTAAAGCCTCTTGATCCGATAGTTTGTTCTCTACAAAGAAAACACAAAGCAAACGAAGCATATCGTGAATAAATAAAGCAACAGAAATGAAGAAAAAAAGAAATGTTTTCTGCCCCCAAATATGTTCAGCAGCAGTACAGCAGAAATAAAGCACAAGAAGATTCCACTTCAAACTGTGATGGATGAAAAGTAATTACAGTGAAGCAGTCATAGAGTATGTTTAGGTGTTTCTTTTTAGGAGGTTTAAGCTTAAGTTGGAATAAATCGATTTGTGAAGCTCGATTGTGTAAGCAAAATAAGAAAGCATTTAAATATGAGGAACATAGTTCAAACCCCAGCTTAAACATGACAAACTAAACAAAGTATGATGAAATATATTTTTTGGTGTCTTTCTCTCAAGAAACAACTGGCAAACACTGTGAGTGTGAATAAAATTGCCAGGAAAAGTTTTTTAAAAATCATGTCGGAAATCCTGACACTCATATATGAAATTGAAACACACAACATGAATGGTTTGAAGAGCTTGGTTGTAATCCTGACTAAAGTAAGTAAGTGTCTCTTCATAAACTTCTTGAAAGGACCTTCTGTTCAAGAAACAACTGACAAATACTGTGAGTGTGAATAAAATTGCCAGGAAAAGTTTCTTAAAAATCATGTCGGAAGTCCTGACACTCATGTATGAACTGACATGAATGGTTTGAAGAGCTTGGTTGTAATCCTGACTAAAGTAAGTATCTAAACCAGCTTCCTGGGTGGACAATTATTTACCCAATCTTTAATTTATTTTAATTTTAAATTAAAAATTTAAAACTGATTGCCACAAACCTCAATGGCCTGTAAATTGTGTGAATTGTCTAAGAAGCTTAAAGGGAATTAAATCCGAAATACCATAATTTAATCTACTCAATGATTTAGTGGCCGTATTTTAATTTGTTGTTGTTGTATAATATATTAAATTAATTTTCTAAATATTAAAGTCGCTTAATTTGTTCATAAATTATTGCCATTAAATTCAAATTCAAATTGAAATTTAATTTTAAGCGATAAATTTCTTTACATGAGAACAACATTTTCAAACATTTCGCAACTTAACTACGAGGAATGACATTGAATGTTTGCATTTTAGTTACACACACATAAACAATAACATGGAACAGTACATTCAGCATGGAAACAGTAGGAAATGTAATATAACCTACAGCAATAGCTCTCTAGCATGGTTGAAATATTTATTTTCGAAAATCCCTTAGCATAGATACCACATGGCATTATGTGGCCATAAGCAACTAAACATATGCAATGAATTTTGTTTGCATATGCTTGCCCCGTAATTGGTATGCAATGGAAAAAGAAAAACATGTCAGCTTCTATTATTATTGATCACACCGTAGATGTTTCGTATGGCATGGCAACATTAATTTGACAAGCTGTTAGGGGGTGGTGACTGGCTGGTGGTTGCTTATGCAGTAACAGCAGGCCGCAGCAGGATGAAATGAAATTTATTAAAGTTATAAATCTTTTTTGAAAGCGTCATTGAAATATTTTACATTTAAAACATAAGGAAATATGATATTAATTTGCAGAATGATGATCGATTTAATTTGGAAATATTTAAACCACACTTTAAAGAGCTTCCGAAATGCTTTCAAGATGCTTTTAAAATTTAATTACGAAACTATAAATCATATCCTGCTGAATATGTTGTTAATTTGTGGTCATTTTGATAATTATTTTCGATAATTTTCTATCGGAATTTCGATAAGAAATTAATTGATTGTATTGACAAGTGGAGGCAAGTTATTACTACGATTAACATTTTTGACTTTAAATTAATTAAAGAAAAATACATTTTAAAGGCTGGCTTTCAGTATTAAATTCTTATTGAAAATATCTTCAAGTAGCTGTTATCGAAAGTTTATTATGTCCTCCTTACAATACATGCCACATGCCACTTTTCCTGGTCCTTGTTTTTTTTTGGCACATTTTGCAAAAATATGCCAACTAAGCTAAGCAATAAGAGAATTCTTTCACTATGCATATTATAATTAGGAATTCTCTTTAAAAAATTTCTTCCTCTACTGTGGATTACTGCTCCTCTTGGCATTCAATCATTACAACACATTAATTTGCCAAAGCAATTCGTTATTAAAATTTATAATGAAATGCCCGTCAAAAGCATATCCAGCATTAGTTTAGAACAGAGAATTACATAAGCCAAAGCAAATGATGAAAATATTAATTTTTACTACCCTCCTCCCCCGACATATTTATAATTTGGCTGGCTGACTGATGGCACACTGAATGGCACACTGATGGGCACACTAACTGCTCAGTGTAACGGTTTGTTGTCTAAACGTTGACAGAAGGTACATGACATAACAAGTATGAGGGTGGATGATGATGTTGGCAATGTCATTGACAATATGATGACGTTACACGGTTGTATTCAATTATTTATGAATAGAAAGAATTCCATGGCCAAAAAACTGTTTTTGGTTTGAAAGGAAATTTTTTTCAGTTTTTCTCAAGGCCTTTGACGTTTGCCACCAAAGCGAAAATCGTTTTTCAAATTTTGTGTGACAATTATTTAACACTCTGATGCATAAGTTTTAAATTTCATCCTCCACCTCGTAGTCAAATTATAATTAAAACGAAGTGCCACAATTTGCAATCGTTTCCTTAATTATCCCTAACCTAACTCTTATGATCGACAATACCACCGGGAAGATATGGCAAAGGTCCATAGCCTTATTAAGTCTGCTGAGATATGAGCGCCATACATAGAGCAAGAAGCGATCTAAACTATAAGAAGTGCGAAGCAAAATTTTTCGTTCACTACATTTCGGAAGTTTTTCAATTGGTATTGCATTATATGGCCAAGCATTGTCAGGTATATGTACTCACAGGTCCTATAAGGATCATAGGGTCTCAAGATTTCGTTCATCGTTCGTTAATTAGTCCGAAGATAGAACTACCATCCGAACCTTCGAACAGGCTCTATACGCCCTCATTTGTATACCGAACAGTTAGTTGCAACTAGTACAACAAACACTGACGATTATGACAGTTAAAGTTTAGTGGGACGCAAATAAAAAAGGATTGCCTACTAACCGAGGTTATATCCATCATTAGCCTAGCATCGTCTGATTAACCGGGACTGCTTATTTGTGAGATCATTTAAGGTTCCAAGCAAAAACTCCTGCATCTAAGTTGTTGGCAAGCTTGCTCGCTTCCGGCAAACATAAATCGCTCCGGTTGCCTTGACAAGCCCAGTGGATTCAAACACACTCTGGGTGTAGCGTTGCCACAATGCGAATTAAAGCTTCATGTAGAGTCAGCAAAACCCTGGGGCGATTTTCAACGGAATCATTGCGGGCTTCGTGGGCGTGATGAAGCATATGAATAAATGACCCTTTCTAGTTCTAAACGCCATAACAGAGCATTGCATTAAGAAATGAAAACGCCGTCAATGACTAGGCCAGCATGTTGGACCTATTAGACATGAGGACTCTGTCAAACCCCAGATCAGACATCTCCAGCAAAACGAGAAATGAAAAAAAAAAAGTTTTTGCCGCCACTTCCTCTCAGCAGATTTTTTGGCAAGCACTTAGAGTAGGAGTGACACTTAGGAGTAATTTAAAATTGGCCATTAAGAAAGTTCTCAAGGTTGTTCGGAATCGACTTTAAATTGTTGGTCACACTACTCACGTATAGATAAGATAGGTTGTAATCCTGACTGAAGGGTTGTAATAACTAATCATGTATGTATGCAGTCTAGGCTTCAGATAAGCTGCTGGGCAAGTTCTCCTGAAGTTGAACGACAATCTGCATCTACTAAGGCGAGCTTATTATCTTCATTTGCAATTCATTCAATGCATCACTCTCCTTCATTCAAAATAAGCCATGCAGTAGAGCTTGAGGATCTACAGTGGGTATACCGCCATCAACACACATTATGATAAGATAGTTTACACAGTGCTGTCAATGAGTTGGAATGACTTACACTCAGTGACCAATGATTTTAGAAACAAAAGCACACCCATTCACCTAGTGTATGATGTTTATAGAAAACGAGATATGGCAACCCTATTATTCTAGAATCTGTTGTAGTAAGTAAACTACCTTCTAAGCAACATAGACTTGAAGGTATAATAATCAAATAACCAATAACCGTTACAAAAATATTAATTACAGTGGCTTAATATTATTGTTGTAGGTTTATTTGTAATTGTTAAGTGACAGAGTTTAATTAATTATAGTCTCCACACTAGTAAATGCTTCAGTCTTTTATTTTTCGCTTTTTTCTTTTTCAGTTCTCAAGGACAGCAATGTTTCAGAAACAGATTTTTTGTGCTTGAGGTTTTCATTTAAAAAATTATGAGGGTTTAAGGTCAATTACTAACAACAACAACAATTACGTTTGTTGTTATCAATAAATTATTAAAAAAAAAGAAAAAGATTTGTTCACAACACCCTCTTTATTATTGTATACAGACAGGCATCTGTTAATAACGGTTTTACAATTTTCAAAAGAGGGAGACAAAAAAAAATATTTTCATTTCGAATATGTCAAGCAAAAGTCCTTTTTTTTAAATCCTGTACCTAAATCCCTACTTTGTATCGCCCTCTTAAAGCTAAAGAAATCAAATGAAATTGAATTTTACAACACAATACAACAGAAAAGCTAAGGGAACTGCAGACTTTTTCACTCTCAGTGAACAAATGGACGAACAGACGAATGTTGCAAGGACAACGAATGAAAATAACTGTAAATAATAACAAATAAAAGAAAAGGAGAGAAAATAAACAAAAACAAAATGGTCGTAAATGGATTATTTACTGCAAATAAGCTTAAATATTACTGGCGATGGTACAATATGAAGATGCTGAAACCTATGGTTGATGCCGCAGGGATGAACTATGCACAATGGGATGAATTCATATTTTATCAAATAAAACAATACCAACGACGACAGAAGTGATGTCAAGAGACACGAAGCAATATGAATCTAGAACGATAGAAAAGTGTCTGAAATGCCAAGCTATGCATTGGGAGGGATTAGCCTGAAGTAAGTGAAGAGATGTTGAGTATAATGCTGCACTGTTTCATTTCCAGGACTCTACTGTAGGTATATAAATATACATAATGACACTGAGAGTTAAGCAAGGCCCACAAAAAAGGGCAAAGACCGAACTCAAGCGTTACTGACACACTAGTGAAGCAGACACAAAAAAATATGTTTAAGAAAATGGTTGTGGATCTAATACGTTGACCAACGCTTGACGGCCCCGACCTTATACTGCCAACAAAGGACTTATCTAGTACACCAAAATAGGGCCCCACGAGTATATCTGGTATCTTAGCTATCGATAGATCTTAACTTAATGACGATGTTACGAAATATTTGTGCTTAAATAATGGCCAACTTTTGATCTGGACCGAGTTTAGAGTTTTTGATTTATGGGGCCTTCAAGTACAACGCGGTCCGTCAATAAATGCTAGAGTAGAGTGGGCTGTGGAATCGATAAGTGTGTGTTCTTACTTTTACAAGCAGTCTTCTGACAAAAGCTCTGTAAATTGAGCATGACACAAAAAAATATCGTTTAAGAACATGGTTGTGATCTAATTACGTTGACAAGTCTTGACGGCCCGACCTATACTGCCAACAAATGATTATCTGTACACCAAAGTTGCCCCACGAATACGTCCTTATCTTACTATCGATAATCTTAACTTAATGACGATGTTACGAAATATTTTGTGCTTAAATAATGCCAACTTTTATCTGACCGATTTAGAGTTTTTGATTTATGGCCTTCAAGTACACCAGCGGTCCGTCAAAAATGCTAGATAGAGTGGGCTGTGGAATCTAAATTAAGTGTTCTTACTTTTACAGCAGTCTTCTGACAAAAGCTCTGTAAATTCGATATTCACGTGTAAAATTGGAGTCACTGTAGCCTAGTAGGTGCTGGCTTATTAGCCGTATGGCCACGATTTAAACCCCAGATCAAATATTAAAACGAAAAGAATATTTCATCGGCAAATTCCTCTCACCCTTTAGAATTTTTGCCTATTATATCAGCTTCTAGAATGATAGGGTTGCCATATATTCGTTCACGGACACAACACACTGTAACAACGTAATAACTTGTTGTATTAGGTACAGTGGTAAGGCAATTGTAGTCGCCGT
>QOCX01003841.1:0-16333 GCA_005959815.1 Sarcophaga bullata | reverse complement strand
TATGTTTGAGTGCCGTCTGTATGTCGGATTCAACTAGAGATGTGGTTATCAAGGCATTACTAAAAAAAATATGTGCTCGTGTAAACATCGTGATACTTCATGTGAAAAGAGTTTATATGTAGTTTTTTCTGGTAGCTGTAAACTAGGCCCAACTATTTCTTTGATATATGTCGGCATTAACTCCGAAGTTTCCTTCTTTAACTCCGATTTTCAGTGAGTTACTTTATAATAGATGCTAGGTGTTTATTCAAAGCTTTCGCTCTATTTTGTTATTATAGCACTGAAGATATGAAACCTCGTTCAAAAACCCTTAGGTATACTGTTTTTTTTAATAATACAGTATTTTATTAATAATCTCTTAAATATTGGTTGCATAACTTAAAATCTGTAAGTATTGTCCACTAAAACTGTGAAGTTTTCTCATCGTTTTGGCAATTTACGAAAAGTACCGCTCGCCTGAGACCAAGAATAGTACATACATAATTGGCCATTATAACCCTTCAGTCAGGATTACGGCCTAGCTTCTCACACCAATCATGCTGTGTGTGTTAATTTTATAAATGAGTGGCGAGACCTACAGTTTAAAATCGACTCCGAACGACAGATTTTGAGAAACTTTTCATTAGAATTTAAATTTATTATCAGATTTTTTGACAGAAATCTGCTGAGAGGGAAGTCATCGAAGAATTTTTTCATATTTCGATTTGATGTCTGACCTGGGGTTCGAACGGTGTCCTTACGTCTAATAAGCCAGCACACTAACCTACTACACTACGGCGACCTCAGATATAAAATGCTTCCAAATTATAGTAGAGTTAAAACGAAACAGAGGACACTGTCTCAATTCCCCAACGAATCAATAGACGCCTAGAGTGTCAAGAAATGCAGTCAAAATCAGTGTCTTGCATCATGTAAACTTCTTCAAAACATCTTCGTACGTACTTAAACACCCGAAGGAAAGCTTGTTTGACAAAACTACGAAATATCGTAACTAGGGAAGACTTTTACTCTGAAGAATAAAACCTAAGTCGTAGCGTAAAAAATAAAAGGAATTATTCTTTATACTTCATGAAGTCGTCGTAGTTACGTGAGAAATAGTGTGATTACTTATTAGACGTGAGCTCAGACATCTCCAACAATACAAAATACGAAAATATATTTATTCGGTTGCTCCGACTCAGCAGAATTCTGGCAAAAACTCTGAGAGAAAACAAAATTTGTCATGAAGTTTCTCAACATAAGAGGTGTGAGAAGCTCGGTCGTAATCACTACTAAAGAGTTGTAATGATATTACTCTCTTCGGACTGTTTTTTTTTTCTTTAGTATCAGTATCTCTTATGTACGTATAGAACCATGCTTAGCAATATGCTTCATTCTATAACTTGCAAGGAGTACTTTAACTTTTCGATGTTTTAAACAATAATAATTAGTATAAAAACATTGCCCATATTACCAGAAGGTATTAAGAAAGCCGAAGAGAAAGTAAACCAAATTACCTCTCCCATGATTGGATGCTTTTGGACACAGAAAAGAGAACTGAAAGGCTCTTATTGGTTTTCATCGAAGAATTATTTGTTACAAAAAGTTTCTTTTTATTGAAAAATACAGGAAATTGTAAATACTTTGAAACCTAACCTATTTGCGCCTTGCATTGTCCTTCACGTTATAATAACTCCTCCTCTCTTTACTAAGTTGTAAATTTCTTCCTGCAAATGCAATCAAATGAAAATGAAAGTGGCTTTGTCTTAATTAGGTTTTATTTACTTCATTACCTGCAAAGTATTCTGTTGTTGTTTTCACTGTATGTTAAGATTTTTTAATGTGTTATGTTGTTCACCCACTGTATGAAAAGACAAGCCAAGACATGTTTTCAAGATGTTCAAAACTAATCAGAAATTCATGATTTATGTTCGAAATAAGCAAACATTGTGGTTATCTTACCAATTTTGGTTTTTTTTTTAAATTAAATCTTTAAATTTTTGTTTTTGCTTCGGATTTTTCGAGTTTTCGATTTGTTTGTTTGTTTGTATTTAAAATCCCAGTAACAGTAAATTAATAACTTGTGTTCTCCTGCGTTGTATTTGTCTTGAAGCCCCATACATCGAGCATGATTCTATAAATCGTTTGGAATACATATATTTACATGTGTTATTCCATCCAATAACAACAATACATTAACAATGAAAAAAAAAAACAGAAAACAAATCATGTCCAAGCTACGTATGAATGAATGGAGTGAGTGATGAATGATGAATAAATGATTTAAACAAATGGGAGTCAAAGGTTTTGCCTTAAGTTGGTTTTAGTTTTCTATGAATTCCGACAGACAGACAGACAGGTATGTATTTCTAATTTTATATTCTTAAATTCAATGCAATTTTGATTTGATTTTATTCTATTGTATTAGGGATTTGTGTTAACAAGACTGAAAAACAACTTGAAAAATTACAAACAGAACATGTAACAAGCTGGCTGGCTAGCTAGCTGGATTATTAGACAGGCAACAGGCACCGACCAACATGTAGTATTACAAGCGATAATATTACTCGGACAACAATGTGTCTCTTAAACAAATTGTTGAACGTTACAAGAAAGAAAAAAATCAAGAAACTGATAAACTTGATATGTAAACAACTGATTTAATTGATTTGATTGGTTTCATTCGGATTGGTTTGATTCGGTTCAGCTGTAGCTGATCTTGTAAATATAAATCAGAAGACAACAACGAGTATTCGTGTAGACATATAGACAAACAACTTAAATGTTTACATTAAGATAGAAATCTCGAGACGGTAACAATCATTTATGATATGCAAACCCCTAAAGGCACAAAGGTTTAACAGAAAGAATACGTTTTGGAAGCCAATAAATGATTATATTCGCTGCTCACCTGAGTTCTTGTCGATTTTTCGAAAATAAACAAAACGATACAAGGATTGATTATTGGTGAACAATTGCCACACAAACATTCATCATAGGAAACCAACCCGAGTTCTAAAAAGTTCGTTCTATTGCAATAACCTCTATATTAGAGAGCTTGGTCAAGGATATTAGAAAAAGAGCATGGCGCACACATATCAGATGAAAGACAGTCTATTCCTCCTCCTGAACCCACAACTCCTGTGGACATTATTTAACGGAATGTCAAGTCTTTCGGTAAGCCTGGCCTGTGAGAATCACTATTGTGCGATGGATGGCCAAGCGATTTAACGATGGAAGTGAGTCGGTCCTCTTCTTATACATAATAATTATTAATAACAGTTTAACTGTCCGAGTAAATTAAAAGATTTTCCAGGAAAATCCCGCTACTAAAAGAAAGTGTAATATCAGAGTACTTGCCTATCATAAGTCATCGTTATAAACATCAAGGGTCCCATTGGGAACATCCGCATCTTTAGACCAGAAGTCTTTAGTCGAAATTCTTTAAAAAATTGTTCTATTCAGAGTGTTATAGCGAACCATGTGATCGCCCTGGACGTATACATTTCTGATTACAATTGCAGAATACCCATAGTCCAGGTTGCGCGAGATTTAACTGCATTGAGTCTCACTGCCACCAACTCAGTTCTCCTATTTTATAGACGGTTAGAGGAGACCTAATTGATTTAGCAAATAATGCCTTGGTTGTAGTGGAACAGAGTTCACTGGTAATCAGGACAGTTGACTTCTATTTTCAGTCGCCAGTGACATTTTTGTTTGCACATCGTCCGCACAGCGGCATGTGTTCTCCTGGATTCCTTTCGTGCCCATTAAGCTTAAGGTCTCTTTTAATTTTAGTTATAAGGCAATAAAGGTTTTTTGGTTTTCAGTTTCACCAAAAATTTTCAATTTGGCCTTTAGTTGTGCGTAAGGTTTATTAATCACAGAAGGACATTTGGTTAAAAATGAGTCGATAAATCATTTCGCCTGCTTTATGTTATAGTTGATTTTAGTCGCCGAGCAGACCTTTTACAAGGATAAAATACAATTGTTGCTTTCTTAGCCCTCCCAATAGCGTTGTCCGTTCAAAGAGCTTGGGATTCAGCATGACAACAAGATATTTTAACCTTTTGGATCTCATTAAAGTTCGGTAAGTTAAAAATAGGTTTTGCGAGGATTGGCATTTAAACTATACGATGTGCCCAATTCAGTTGTAAGCTATAAGGCCTGATTGCACCTCAAAGAGAGATTAAAACCTGATATCACAATGGCGAGATTTTTTGCATAACCATAAGCCTTACAATCACATCGCTGCAGGCCCTCTACTACCACCACATTCCATAGCAATGATGGAAACATTGCCTTGTTGTGGTCCTATATCCATATATCCCTTGGCATATAAGCTTCACAAATAGATGCTGTAATGCACTCATCCTTCTGTGTATAAGAGAGAGTAAAATTAGAGTAAATTTTCTTGTAAAATTAAAAAAAAGAGTAAAGTGGGGCCAATATTTTTGTTTAAATAAAAAATATCATTGAATATACCACGTTCCACCACATTATAATAAAACAGAGTTATTGACTGAAATTTAAAAAGGGATCTACTTTATAAAAAATTTGTTGCAGAATAGAAAAATATGTATTGTAGCTACGTAGCATACCTTCCGAATACAAATATTTGTAATATGGACAGAAGTGTGTTCACGTAATATTCACGTCCCGAAGGAAAATATGTTATATGATATATAAATAGCCTTGTAAATCCAAGTAAATTTGGGGCATAATGAAATAAAAAATGATTTCAAAAAATATTGACGTTTCGAAGGGAACGTAATGTCATATATTGGCATTGGACTTAATAGATACCAAAATAATTGCAATGTTAGGCCCTTGAAATTTACACCATCGATAGAAACTCTATTCTTGTGGGTTCGTATGTTGCGGAGATTAAATGCATTTGAAGTTCATACTGGAATTAAGCCTCCAAAATAAGAGTGAATAGTGATTTTACTGGAAAAAATAGTGATTGCTCTTCGCGTATGCTCTCATCTCTATTATTCAACATATATTCTCATGGAATCTTTATACAAACAATCATGAAAGTTCATATCGTTATCAAAGTAAATATATATCAATAATATAAGAAATATTGGCCCAGATTTGATTCAAACTCTACAATGTTGAAGTTATTTCCAAGGTAATTATACCATCTCAAACTAATGCTAAATACTTTCAGTTCTAGTATACACTACAGAGAATATACTCTAGCTAATGTCCTTGATAAAGAGGATGCTTTTAATAACGTTAAACGGAGGACAGTTATTAACGTCAGTAGATATCTGAATAGAAACTACAGGCAAATAATCAAATTACTATCAAAATGGAGTAACGAATGTGGACTACACGTCAACCCAGCCACGACAGAGTTAATATTACCCCTAGTGTGAAGGGAGAAGCTGTCGCTGTATTCAACAACACAAAATATTTTGTAATTGTATTGGAAACTAAATTGAAACATGAATACACAATCCTCAACTACTTAGGCGTTTACTGCTCTTTATTGTTGTAAGGAATCAGTAGGCCTAAACTGGAGTTTTAACCCTGTTTAAGTTTGCAATCAAATCAACTTTATTTCATAAACTGCGGTTTGGTGGTTTACTTTGGAGAAAAGGATTTATAAAACCTATGCTTGAGGATATTATGAAAATAATAGTGATCACCGTAACAGATACTAAGGGCTATCTTGTTGAATCTACAATGGACATGGGCACATACCTGCATATAATTCAACAACTTGTTCAAATAATAAATTTAATTTATCAAAAAGGGTGTTCTGTTCAGACATAGACCACGTGCTTTGCATTGAAAAATCGTCTTCAGTGATGACATGCCTTTGGAGATGAATTTATACGTGAATAGACAAAATTGTCGAATTTGCAATGTCCTATATGTTGCAAAAGTCAGTCTTTGATGTGGATTTTGAACTAGCCATTCTTATTTAAGAATGATGTTGATACGGCCTGACCTGAACACTACTAAGAAATCGTTATAACCGCGCTACGAGCACATAGTCATCTCTCGTAAAGGTCATGCAAACAGACCACCGAGATTGTGCGATATGAGCCCGTTAAAATTTATCTGATAGTATCTTCTTGAGTCGCAGAATTATGCGAATAAGTCGCTAAACACAGTCCTCTATAATACCACCTTAACCCATTCAAATGCATTGTAGAACGAGTTTTCGGAAATATTGTGTCTGCCACAGAGCAGTTTATTTCACGACTGTGAAATAAAACTCTTCTTCTTTTCAGGACCTAGCGTTTTATTAGAAAACTTCCAACATGCAAGAATGTCTGCTCGAAAGAAAGAAATTCCCTATCTTAATACAATTTTGTTTGATTGGATAACAAAGAGTCAAAAAGGAGATCAACAGCTTAATAAAATCATTGAATTGTTTATTCCTCCCGTCACTTTACAATAATAATTCAAAGTTTTAATTGAATTTCGCTTTAAATAAATAGAATTTTTTTCTATAAATTGTTCAGTATCAAATTTTTTGAGTGTTCAAAATAAATTAAAATTTAATTAACAATCCGTAGAAGATTTATTAAAGCAATTAACGCTGACCACCTTTGCAACCTTTAAGAGACTGTGTAGGGTATTGTGAAAAATTAGCACAGTTTTAGAAGACAAAAACCTTTTTATGGTTTCGCGGATTGACAACAACAATTATCTGGCTAATCAAAATTGATTGATTTATGTGTGTGATAAATTCAAAATACAAACAACAACAAATAAAAGAATGAATTGAAATGCTAAAAACACAAACAAACAGAAAAAAATTGTATTTTGATGCAAATGTACACACTCGCTCGTACACTGTCAACTCAGCTATTGAATATCAAACTGTGATTTTATTACATTTCCATTTCATTTGAGCAGTAAGTAGACCAATAACACGGGGTATCCCACACTCATTTCCAGCACACTTTTTCTATTCAAATGTCTTCTGTCTGTCTGTCTGTCTGTTTTCTCTATCTGTTTGATGGTTACTACGTTCTACGTATGTTTGCTCGTTTGTTTGTTGCGTCAAGTAGTAGCAATAGTAGCAGCAGTTGAATGGTTTACTTTTGTTTTCAGGTTTTTTGTTGTTTTAGTATTTTCTTTGTATGTACAGTTACAAAATTACAAATATTTTGGAAATATTTCCGAACAGACTTATGGACTCCCACTGTGTGGCAGATTATGAGAATGTGCTACTCGTACAAGGCTGGGACTATAGAAGAAGGTTAGTTATACGACCAACAAATAAATCTTATGACACTTAAATGTATAAACAAATTACATAAATACCCATACACACACATAATGTCCGTAGTAATACACAAAAGTTAAGAATTCAAGAATCAAGGACACATTTTAACCTTTGAAGGTAAGTTTTTGGGACACAATGAATAAATCGTAAAATTTTTAAAAGTGGTTTTAGTTTTTACTGTTCAACCCCTTGAAGATAACATCGATTAGACTTTGTTGGTTTTACATTTCTTTCTAGAAATTGAGATAAAACAGAAAAACTTTATAATAAAGAAGGTTATGATAAAGATATTGGTAGGTATCTTAACGATATAAACTACTGCAGAGCTGCCTCCCACTAAAATTATAAAGTAGAGCCAACTTACTCCAGATAAATGATCTTTATCGGGATAATTTTGATTTCTTCCTTGAAGAAATTTTTGATTAAAAAATTAGCGTTGACAGTCTGTTTCCCTAGTGTCAAATTAAAATATTTAACTTGCTGCAAATATACTGCCGGTTTTAATTATTATGTGAGTTAGACTTACTATGGCTAAAGGGTCAAATCCGCCATAAAGCACAGCAAGATAAGCCCAAATGCTGTAAATGTTGTAAATTTAACAGAAGCGATAATATCGACAGTGCGTACATTACGATGATGCATAAGCTCTACCGCTTCTAGCCTCTACAAATTTCTTTGTTGATGACCATTGTCACCCCATAATGCTTGAAATTAGTAACATATTCATGTTTTGTAGCAAGTTTAAACTATTTTTCTACTAGAGTTAAAGGAAACCTTACCTTACGTCCTATCCAATATAAGTGTGCAGGAGCCGTAATTGAACTATTCCATGCGTGCTTTGTTCTTGACTTTTGTCTGTCGAGGGAGGGTTTGTTTCTCAAAATCTGGTTTAACTCGACAAGGTACTCCTTCATACGATCAATATAGTCTTATCCTCTTCGACTACTAGGCCTACTTTAGTTGAGTCTTAGAAAAAAGAAAATGTGCAGCCACTTCTATTGTAAAGAACTCCATCGTATCAATACCACTTGCTTTTTTGGGACTAGGGTAGCTCACTTATAGTGTTTGGGAGTGATATTACTTTAACTCTACGATGCTCGGATTTTTTGGCAGGCGCTCTAGTTTCTTCTTGCCGGATTCAGACGGATGGAGGAACTTAACTGTAATTAAACGTTGGCACTTCGGCATACATGTCGCATCGCATGCCTTTCGTTCGGAACCATGAGGGGTGTTCCATATCACCTTGCTATTACAATGATGTTGAAATCGGGATATCAATACTAATCGTTATCATTCTTATTGGAGTTGGTGCAGCAGTATAAATAGTATTTCTTTCAGGTACCCTCGAAATAAATCTTTGACCTGTCATTCATTTCTGGATTGGAACCTGGTTACCAACCGTTATTTAAATAATTATATTAGTCGCTCCCAGATTACTGTCTACCAGAGAGATTTACATTAGCAATGAACATTAAAAAAGTCAGGCAGATTGCGATACCTGTGGAGAAAGTGTAGGAATTCATTCAGCGAGAACTCCATTACTTCTACCGTACACTTGTTCACAGAAGATGTTGTTTTTAGGCAACGACAGATGGACCAGCTACTATTATCTTACGACCTGACACATTGACGGTATGTGCGCACTCGACATCAGAAGTCGCCAAGATAGGTATTGGCTTCAGGAAATCTGAAAATATTTAAAACAAGTTGTTGAATTCAATATACAATATATCTAAAGTTTTAAACTTATCAAACAATCCTCGCATAGTCTAATGTCTGCATAAATGATTACTCGCAAGTATTTACGTTTTATCTTTTGAATAATAAAGTTTCCATAAATATTTGAAAATTAACTGCAGCAGCAACGGCAGCAAGAACAACATCAACAACAACGTGTGAATAATTAACAACGTATCGAGCAAGTCACAGCCAACAACTGCAACATCTCTGATGAACGCGAACGCGAATGAAAAGAATGAAATTTGTGAAGAAGTTGCACGAACGATTACTACGAGAAGTGGTCCCCGTCTATCTGGTATATTACTATGGTTATCGATCTCAGTATGGGATCAGGTAAGTCGGGTAAATGTGGGGTAATATTTATATGCGTGTGTGTATGAGTGAGCGACTGGACGAATATATATGGTATGAGTGAGTGAGCGAATGTTGCTGGCAACATCATCGTCAGCAGCAGTCAAAACATTTATCTGCTACATTAACAGCTAATTGTGGTAAATGAGAAATGTTATGAACTTTTTTCACTTATTTTTTCTTTCTTCCTTTTTTTGCAATAAAAATCAACGAATTTAGAAAAGAAGAAAAAATGAATTTAAAAAAGAATCACACAAAAAAAAAAAAAACGATGAGGGGAAACAAATAAAGAAATCCAAGAAAAAAAAATGTAAAACAACTCAATGTTAGAATAATCCCACATGCAGTTAATGAAAAAAATATTAAACAAAAGGAGATAGAGAGGGAGACAAAGATAGCGGTGCAAAAACAAAAGACGATTAGAAGTATGAATTTAGATGGATGGACCCAAAAAGAAAAAAAAAACAGAAAAGCTGCAACAATTGCTACCACTCGTGCCACTAATGTTGATGCTACTAACACATTTTCTTTTTGTTGTTCTTTTTTTTTTTTGTTTGTTTTTTATTTTTGTTTTTATTATCGGCCTCTGCTTTGGCTGCGTGCAACTAATGTTAACAACGAAAACACCGGCAACGATAATGATGATGACGATAATGATGATAATGATGACGATAATGATATTTCAAGTTGGTTTAATTAACATTTTTGTTGGATGATTGTAGCCAACATACATTTGTGACCCAAAAAGTATATTTTCATGTTCACATATGAAAATGAATTTTTTTTTTCTTTCATTTTCATCGGTAAATATGTACATACTTATGTTACTCGTTCTGTTCTGGGCTGTTGTATAAACGAGTAGCACTATTATCTGCGTTCACAGTACGAGGTGGATATGGTGAGTTTTTCAAATTAAAATTTCTTAAAAATATTGTAAATAATCAATTATTTCATGGGGTGTATAGGCTGGCTTTAAGTATTCCGATTCTTGAATTTTCTATTTTTTAAACATGAAAGTAGTTTTAACGATTAAAACCAGCGGGACAGGTGTTCATCATTTAAAAACTATTAATTACTGAATGCGATATAGAAGAAAGGGGATTTTGATAACATCCTACAGAATGCCTATGAACATTGGCAACAATTAAAAAGAAAATTAGAAAATATTGAAGAATTTAATAATGGAAATTGAAAAAAAGAGAAAAACCTGTACTTGGAATCGCTCTATTATTAGGAATATAGGAAATGTTTTGATTTATATTTCGATATGTGAAATTCTTTATATCGACAAATGGTAAGTTAAGGTATATGTGATGTATGCGATTAATTTAAACGTCTTCAGTAGTTTAATACAGACAGACTTTCAAATTATATTCAAATATGGAGTCACGAATTTTCCTGAAATTTACAGTTAATATTGGATATTTCTAGTGTGCTATCGTCCATACAAAGTTGATATAAATTACTAAGTATTTATAGGAGTATGAGGAAAGAATAGTGAATAGTCACTATACTTATGCCCACAAATCACTGAAACAGTGAGAGCGGCACCTTCGACTATGAGTGGTCATTTAAATTTCCATATCTTATCGTAAATGATGGTACTTAATATCTGTGTACTAAATGCAAGTAATTATGGAATGTCTAAATACGCTCAGTATCCCAAATATAAAGATGCAAATCCAGATAACCACAATGTTTTATAACTCCGTATCAAATGTAAGTTAAGGTCAATATTTTACCGTTGTAGGTATGTGAATAAGTTTTCGTTATTTTCAATAAACATTTTTAATATCGTTGTTTATATACCAATATGGAATGATGATGTATGTTACAGAGTTAAAAACAAGTTTCGTTAATAATAGGTTTAATTTTCATTAAAACAAATATGCTGCGGTAAGTATATAACATATAAATTAAAGTTAAAAATATATTCCTATTTATTTATTAATTAGAATACAACTACATATTATATTTAATAATTACGAGGTAAACAACTTAAACCTTTTCCTCGGTGTAATATAATAGACTAGAGCTTGTGGTGGAAATTAAACCCATGACCCTCACATTAATAGTTTGGCGCGCTACCCGTTAATTATTTTACACTTCAAATGAACTGTAAAATTAATCTTTAAATGATAAATAACACATGGAATATAATTTACAATCGAAAAATAGACATGTGTGGTATCATGGAATATGAACTTTGACTAAGAAAAATTGCAATCAGGTCAATAGATTCACCATAAATATATTTTAAAGGCAATAGACAATCGATAAATTTCCTTCCCCAAATGTAATCAAATGTAGATTCATTGATAAAAAGCAAAACAGCTAAGCTTACAGCACAATTTAAAAAAACAAGATTAATTCTCCTACAGTTTTCAAGTGTGTTGGAGAGCTAAGGACTAAGAGTAACAAATTAAAGATGCCAGAAGTTTTAAAGGCGTTTCCTGACGATGTGAGTTGCGTTCGGCGGATAACTACATGGAATTGCTACACAATGTTTTAATTTTGCATATTTTTAAGCAAGGTAATACACCTGTACCTACGGCTGCATGTGGAGGCATCTCTCCTTTGATAATTTATTCATAATGACAACGCAAACCTAACTGATTGCTTTTTTTGTGCTAAAAAATGTACACTAAAAACCAAATATAAAACTAATCACCAGTTATATGGTTAAGATCTTAGACGAAATTTAAAAATCTTAACTCTTATACACTTCGTAATATGGGCTAGTTATTGTTTGTTTTATAGTCGCCGTAATCTAGTACATAGTGTATTAGTTTATTAGACGTAAGGCCGTGGTTCAAACTCTAGGATACACATATCCAACAAAACGAAATTAGAACATTTCTTCAGCGCCTTCCTCTCGCCAGGTTTTTTGCAAAAACTCTGAGAATAAATAAAATTACCATGAAAAGTTTCTCAAAAAATTTTCATTTGGAGTCAGCTCAGCTACAACAAAACGAAATTTGAATATATCTTTAGCGACTTCCTTTTATTTCCGGCAAAAGTTCTGAGAATAAATAAAATTGCCATGCAGTTTCTTACAAAGTTGACTTTAAACTGTAGGTTCCAACACTCGTCGAGAAAATTAACACATACAACATGGGTGGTGACAAAAGCTAGGTTATAATCCTGACTTAAGGGTTGTAATGACCAATGAAGTAGGTATGTATTAAATTTCTTTAAAGGTGAGGCAATATGTAATACTAGGGATACCAATAGGGAAATCCCGAATTAGGAAATCCTGGGAATTTTTGAAACTTGTCCCGGGATTTTCCGGCATTTTCGAGATTGTAAATTCATTCATATGTACTTTATAAAGTAAGAAAGTAAGAGTTTGCGGCATTAATTTTACCTTAAATAACACTCACGAAGTTTTTCAAGCGTATCATGTTATAATTAAGTAAATATTCTATATCACTTGCCATGGAATGGAACCCAGCTTCCATTGTTAAAAAGTTAAACATTGCAGACGAAGTCCAATAAAATCTGTTAATACAACTGATGATTTAGGAAATCAACTTTCTAAAGAAATAGATTTGTTTGAATCACGCGGTGTTAGAGGTGAATAGTTATATCCTGCATATAGCTATCTTGTAACCATTTTGCCCATAAATGTAGATTGCGAAAGATGTTTTTCAACGCCAGCGTATATTCGAAACAAAAATTAAGGCCTTTAGAAGAAATATTAGAGGTTTTGATCTTTTTGAAAAATTATTTAAAACTATGAATATTATTAATATATACACTAATGTGTTTGCGTATGTATATATGTAGACACAGATGAACTATTTTTAATTTTGTTGATTTACGCTTTTTTATATTCGTTTTTATTTTAATAACATGTGTATGGTGAAAAAGATAAAAATTAATGAAATTTTTAATAAAACAATGGTTTTTGCTTTTATTTATTAAGACAAAATCGCGACATCCTGAAATGCTGGGATATTTCGGGATTTTTCCTGGGATATTTCGATCCCGAATTCTCTCGAAACATTCTCGCATTTTTTAAAATTCAATCTCGTTTGGCATCCATATGTAATATTACATAACTTCCCGGGGTGATAAGAAGCATAATTTTTACCTTTATCACCTCTTTTTTATATTTGGGGATTAAGTGCCCTTAAAATTCTTGGTTTATGAATTTGTTTATTAAATGTAATTTATCTGTGTCATACAATTGAAATTAAGTTTATTTTGTTTACAATGATCAATGATTACAATGTAGATCTTCTTATAGCTCTGAAACTCATCATACACAAATGTACTGATGATTCACTTCTAGCTGCCAAACCCATTTGACTCTTTAACGTATAGAAAACGTTGTTCTTAACTAAATTCTAACAGTTTTATAATACATATATAAATACAAGCCCCTTTATTGCTATTGAAATTGTCAAGACAAACTCCAGCATTATTAATCAAAATTATTATAAAAAGGTCAAGTTCAACTTATAATTAATGCTGTGAAAAAGCACAAAGCTTTTTTGTATTTCCTTTTTTTTGATTAATAACAATAAGTTTTCTTTTTATTTTTCTTTTGTTCAAATCAATAATTTCGATCGCATTAATATTAAATGATATTCTTTGAATTCAACACATCCAATTATAAACTATTCATTAAATTTCATTTGAATACAACTCACATACATACATACAAACATATTGATCATGGCCCATTTAACACTTGGCTTGGGTTCTTTACATTGATAGTCATACCAATAGATTCCAATACGTATCTTCTGAGCTTATGTTTCTGATTTTATTGATGATGCTGCCGGTTGCTGATAATAGCCCCAAGAATTCTACACACCATTGAGTCAATGTAAGCAGTTTTTAATGCTAAATACAAGACCAAAAATTACATTTTTTATGACTCAATTTATGCTTTCAATAAAGCATTAACTGAGTACGGGAGAGAGAGAGATACAGCGAGAAAGGGGTAGAGAAGATATTCATAAAAAAAATCCATTAAAACTCCATAAAAATTTCAAAGGAATGTTTGATGTCCATACCCCTACATATCGTATAGAAAAGCCAATACCATCCACCATTAAGCAGACCACGAGAGAGCCTCTTTAAAGTGTAAAGCCAGAAGCCAATTAAACTGAAGTTTTATGTTCGATGTTCTGTGAAAGTTATTGAGAATTTAGTTTCTATGACTAGTCCAGTTTTATTACGCATTTATCTCAAATGAGTTTTATTTTTTCTTCTTTTAATCCAATCCGCACAAGTTATTTAATATGATTTCTACAGTTTCATTACGGTGGATATCTGTAACACGATCTACTATTGTAAAATGAAATTAATTTTCAATTTTATAGCCCGATTTATGATTTATGATAAGCCAACAGTACCGAATGGAAAACCTACGGTTGTGTTGGCTTTCACACTTACAATCGCTTTTCATTTATCGGTAAAAGGGACATCTCTATCTAACGGCTTTGTACAAACGTTTTATACTCCAAAAGTATGTCATTATTTATGAAGAAATAGGGTTTCCATATATTTTATTAGCCTTACAACTGTGTTTATATCGTCATTAAATTGATAATCTCGACAATCATCAGCACCGGCATGATTTTCTCAGAAACATACAAAAACCAACCCAATTCTGTCTCATGGATGCCTACGGGTGCAAAAGATACATACGAATATGTATTCCCATTAAGGGTTTTATATGCGATAGGTGTTCATCTACAGCATAATTAAGCGTTGTGATCTTTGTGATAAGGAACTAGTGGCCTCGTGAGTTGATCAAGGGAGAGGTAGTAGATGCCGACCGATTTGGAAATAATGGTTGCCATCAGGTAAAGCTTGGACAATTCAATTCAATTCGGCATTTGAATAAATAGTCATTACTTCGACCTGAAACACTCTACTGTAGTCTAAAGCTCTTCACAGAACGTTCTCTAGCGTATCTAATTCTTGAGTACCGAACTGTACGCGTAGAACTCCATCGAATGTCCGAAAATAACAGTGTGAGAGAATTAGTTTTCTTGGCCTAGATCTTCTACTCAGGAAATATTGTGTAATGCGCTCATGCATATGTATATGGAGCAACTGATCCCTTCACTTTATCAACGAATTTCGAATTTGTATTGAGGACAGTCTCCGAGGTGATATGGAAGATTAGCGTTCGATAACAGATTCAGTGAACCACAGTAGGACAAAGTGACCATTAAGTACTAATTGCTGTAATAGGCAACACCAAATACTTTACGAGCCTTCCTCACTTGGTTGCCCTTAGAACTGGTTTAGAATACTTGGACCCTGGAGGCGAAGTGTGAGCCCATTTTTTCTAGGTAATATAAATTCAGATGTTGACATAACATAATGTACATGGAAAAATTAATTCGCCGTATAGTGCCTAGGAATACTAGATGCTGCAGTGGTGATGTCGTCAGCACAAGTTTTGTCTTTATTGTCTGCGAGATAAAACTGAATAAGAAGATTATTGAACGCAAGATTCTCAATTGAGATTGAACTTGCAGTGTGCCGCTACTGACCAAAACCAAGAAAATGCCGATGGTGAGCCTCGGTTTGGAACGTGTCAACAATTAATAAAAATGTCGGAAATGTGGTTAAAATGATAATGAAGAGTTATCCGATATAATCGTAGTAAGATATGTATTTCCAAAGTTTTCAACGTAAGACATTTACTACTGAAGTATGCCTTAGAAATACATCGTCTAAATGCAAGAGTTCACAAGAGCCTAGGCAAAACGTCAAGTTTCACAGACTGTCATACATATTAAGATGTCAAATGACTTCTTCGATTCCAAAAATTTAGGAGTACGAAAGGAATTTTTTCTTGAAGTAATAAAAAGAAAAAGAAAAAAAAACGTGTGAAAAGATGCGAATTTGTAATGCCCTTGCTTATTTAAGGTATGATTTTGTTTTTAAAAAAAAACCAATCCTTGAAGCGCTGGAGGAGAACTACCAGATCGCACAAAGATTTCAAGATAACATTACCTTAAGTTTCATACTTTAAGT
>QOCX01003839.1:0-16350 GCA_005959815.1 Sarcophaga bullata | reverse complement strand
AAATGTTACACAGTTTTTGTATAAATTTGGTCTTTATAAGTACACACGAATGAATGAATGAATGAATGAATGAATGAATTTTTCTAAATTTTAAATATGATGAACGAATCTTTTCTTTTTCTTTTTTAAATGTCAACTCAAGTACAACTATTAAGATTTATTAGCCGAATTACAGTTAATATACCTAGTAATTGTTTAGCTGAACATAATATTTTTAATAATTTCAGCAAATTTTTTATAAATTTCATCATATTTTTGCACTAGATTAACGTAAAGCGAGAACATTGTAGTGTTCTTCCTCTTATAGAATCAGAAATATTCTCTTACACAAAAGTTAACCGTTAGTTGAGCGCTTCATTAGACCATAATCATTCCCCACTTAATATCAATTATTCAGAGTATCATAGTGCCTGTGATCTATTCTTTGATCATAATAATACATCGCATGGATCCCAAAAAGCTTACAAATATTTAGTATCCGAACGGGCTTATCCCCTGCTTTGTATTTATGGACACTGCAAGCACAATCCTAAGCCGACAGATTGGGCTTACTTTTCGGAAATAGCGACTCTACAAAAACCGTCTTATTTAGTGTAGTACCGCTGCATTGCATAAACTGGTATACAATTTTCATGGGGCCCTCTCTGAATTGATCATCTTTTGACGCAAGTGAACTTATGCCAATATTTTACCAATGCATTACCATCACTAAGCAACTGTTATATTTCTAACAATATTTTGCAGAGATCGCCCTGTAATAGGTCTTTTAGATGTCATTCCATCAGACGAGTTTAGATTGAATTTAATGTCCTCCATAGGAGAGCCAAACTTGCTTGCTATGTTGACTTTTGGTAGACGAAATGTAAATACCAGTGTCACTGGAGGCTGATAGGCAGAGTGTAAAAGCAGTCAGCTGCAGTGATTTTCAGTGCAATCTATTCTACTGTAGGTTAGGGTAGGTTAGGTTAGGTTAGAGGACGTGTACTTGCCAAATGAGAAAAATACAGTGCCCGGAGGTCTAGTTGACCTATTGTACAACGTCCTAAAGGGGAGATTATAATAGGGCAGATAGGGAAAGAGCAGAAGTAGGAAAGGGATAATGAGGAAGTATTCTGCTGTAACTAAGGCTGTATTTGCTACATTCAATTAGCTCACCTTGACCTTCAGTTAACTAAGTCAATACTGGAAAGCTGCAGTACTGGAAAATCGTAGATTTTCGACTACATAACTTCGAACAGTTTTCGTAATTGATTGAAATTGAAATTTGATGTCAGCACTCCAGCTTACTTACGTGCTTACTTACCTAATTGGCCATTAACAAGCCGATTAACGGATTTCGACCTGCCTTAACACATCCTTCCAGACGCCTCGCCAGTTGGTCACACCAATCGATGACAGAGCTTCCTTGATTTGGTTCTTTCATTGGAAACCAGCATTCCAGCTAAAGACTTTTAATCTCATGATTCTGAAGGGCCCTAGAGGGGCCATTTAATGATGCCATTTAAACACTGGACAAAGTAGTCTGGTATATGTATGTATGAAGGGTTCTAGCATAAGGCTTTCAAATAGGCTCCCTCAGTACTGCAGCGTTCTCCAGTCGGTAATCATGGCCATATTGAAAGCGGCCCTATACTTGTTGTTTGACAGCATTTTCTCTGGTAATCTCTTACTTTGTCCAGATAGACTGCGAGTTTCTTAAGAAAGTCACTTCGATTCCCTTTTTCTTCCACGAATATGAGAGGATTTCTGAAGGAAATTTCGGTTCATTCTAGGTTATAGGAACATTGTCGGAATTTCGAATCCTGATGAACTGGCCAGGCGCTTGTGTTCCAATGCCTTAATTAAACTGGATATTCTCCGGTAGATTTTAGAGAAATTTCATGGCGCGTGTGTTCCATTGCCTTAATTAAACTGCATATTCTCCGGTAGAAGAAGTTTCAACTTCGTTGGTGGTATAAAAATTCGTGCAATAGTGCTAGGCTCTACCACAGTGATTTGGATAAGAAAAAGACTGTTTATCATCTTTCCATATATAGCCCTCCATCTTACTAAAGCTGTTCTCTAAGATCAAGGCATTGTGGAGGAGTTGTGGTAATGAGGTTATCTCTCATTACATGTGTTAATGTCCGACTCTTGGTATGAAGAAGAGATGGTTTTGTCTCTTAATTCGTCTCCAAAATAAAAATTCGTTCAATAGCAAGATTATATCCCTGGTTAGATATCGATTTATGGTATCGTAATGAAACTAACCTCTGATTGAAATGGTGCGACCTAACCTCTAATGAAGCTAAACGAGCAATCGAATGCTGTCATGTGTAGGATAAGGCCTTTGAAAATCGTTTTTGAAAGTCGATCTATGGTATCATAATGGCCCTAGTCTTTGATTCAACATCTACCCCAATCTAAACGAGCAATTGTATGCTGTGCAGGGCATTCAAAATGCGTTTTTCATGGTTTACAACTTTTCTTTTTTCTTTTCAGTAACAAGGTTAAAAACCTCTTACATCACACTTAGTTTTCATTGTGGTAATATTGGGCTCATTAATGTAAAATTTTCATAAATTTTGGAGTATTTTTTTCAACCATAAATGAAACGGCAATTGAAAGTAATTTTTACATTTCATGGCCTATAAAACAATCACTGTAACAGTAAATGATCTAAAACTGTGATAATAAAAGAATGGAAAGAGAATTTATTTTAATTGAAGTACGGCAATTGTTTAATGTTTCAATGATTTTCTGGGTTACTAGTATCATGATGATAATGATGGCTCATTATGGCTCATTATGGCTCATCATGGCTCATCATGGCTTAAATACTGGTGAAGAATGATAATAAAATTTCCGATTTAAAAAGAGAATTTTCATAATAAATAAATAAATAAAGTAAACTAAAGAAATATTATATAAACATTAAAAAGTTAATTTAATTTGAATTTCATTAAAAAAAACGGTTTCAATATTTTCAAGGTCTTGGCAACAATACCGCTGCTAGTATTGCCCGGGGTATCTAATTTAATAAAATTCGAAGAAGTGCAAACTTCACGTAATTTTTCTGTGTAAATAAATTATTTTCTTTATGTTTCTTTTTTTTTTTAAATAAATTATTAATATACAAACAAATGACACCAAATGAAATAAGAAATCGAAAGAAGAAGCAATAGTTATTGAAGCAATAGGGTAGAGGGTATAAATTATTAAGTACACAGTAAATTAAATAAATTTTAAATTAAATTAAGTTGTCATTGACAACAAACGTCAGCGAATGCCGCCAACTCTTTGCTAATGCCACCAACACCACCACCACCACCATCACCACCACCGCCACTGATAACAATTTGGCAAATATTTATTTTAGTCTCCATTCTTCCACCATATGATTTTTCGTTTGGTTTTTTTTTCTTGATTTTTCTATAACTTAATTCGTTCAAAAATTTAAACACATTTAGTAGGTGTTGGAAGGTAATTATTTGCAAATGTAGTTGCTGAATATTGGTATGATTTGTGGTATGTGGTAGTACCAGTCATATGTCTAGGGCTTAAGTTTTGAACATTTTCAATAGGAAAGTTTTCTTTTGATTTCTTTCTACCTCAAAAGGTGATAATTTTTCTTTCGTTTATTTTTCTTTTTCCATTTAATTTGACACTTCGAATTGAAGGTAATGATGATATTAGATAATATGGCGTAATGTCATCTGAAATTTTTAATTTTTTTTTTGACAAAAAATCAAGAATTGCCAACAGCACCACGTACGATTTGCAGAAATTATTTGAAGGTCTCTAGTTTCTAATAGTAGGCCGATTATGTTTCGCCAAATATGTGTGCAGATGCATTCATGAATATTAGATCATGAGGGGGAAGATGCAAATAAAGGCCAAACTGCATCTGGACTCATCGACCGCTCTATGAAATACTATTGAACACACTCTTCTACCTTAAGTCCTTGAAAGCAACAATGTTTCCTCAGAGCTACTCAAATATGTTGGGAAGCCAAATGCAAATGATTAGACATTCATAGTAACGAGGGCGCTGAAGTCGTTTTAGTCTAGTAGGCAGCGTGTTAGCTTATTAAACGTAAGGCCGCGGTTTAAACCCCAGTTAAGACAATCTCCAGCAAAACGGAATATGAAAAAATATCTCTACTTCGACTTCCTCTCAGCAGTCTATCGCTCAGAATCGACTTTAAACTGTCGGTCCCGCCACTCATGTTTAAAATCAATACTCACAGCATAAGTGGCTTGGAAAACTAGGTTGTAATCCGAACTAAAAAATTATGTAGTGACCAATTATGTATGTATGTACGTATATCCCCAAGAGTTATAGCCGTTCTCTGATCGGTATAGGTAGGTTTCAGACCGGAAAGGCCTGGTGTAGATCTCGGAAATACTGAGTGAATTATTATTAAGAAAACCATCGAATTCAATGGCACCTTATGCCAGGCTGTTTGTGGAGTTTGAACATGTGTTTGCTAAGCTAAGGAGTAAAGGCATCGAATTCTTGAGCTTTATACGGGTTTAAACTAGGACTGAGCTTTTTTTCTTACTATTCTTACCATTTTTTTTTATTTCGTGGTTCGTCGAACAAAGACTGGAGTTTAATATGGCATCGGTTGTAATATGAGATCACTTCTATACGTCATAGATTATTTGCTTACTTAATAAGTAATTACTAGCCTTTAGTCAGGACTACAACCTAGCTTTTCCTGCTACCCATGTTGTGCGCGGCTTACAGCAGAAGACTGTTGAGAGAAAGGCACTAAAATTTCGTTTAATCTAGATGTTTAAACTGAAATAGCTGAAAAAATTGAGCTTGCGATCAACGTGAATAAAAAATTAATGCGATTTGACTCTAGCAACGCCTCTTCATCAGTATTTGAATAGCAGATATTCAAAGGTGATAATATTTGCTCTTATCTAGGCAGTAAAGATGTAGGTTCGTTTGCGGATATTTTAGGCAGGGTAAATGAAGCCCTAAATGGCTTTCAGTCCTTTCACGGAATATGGTGTCTAAACACCATTTTGTATAATTACAAATTAAAGATCTTTTACTGTAGTATTGAAACTCCCGTACCAACCTCTTGCATAGTCACCAACCTCTTGTATAGTCTGATGCATAGCACAGATCTCCTGTTGTTGTAATTTTCTTACAAAAGTTTCGTTTGCTTTTAACTTACTTGGTAATGAGAACAGTCTTTGCCTTTTTTATTTCCATTTTTTTTTTTTTTTTTTTTTTTTTTTTTTTTTTTTTTTTTTTTTTTTTTTTTTTTTTTTTTGAGCATACCTTTCCAAACAGCCGCTCCTACTTGTCAGAAAGGCTTGAGTAACATCAGGTTCGTGGAAGCTCCCCTCTCTGCAAGCTTGTCTCTTTGCTCAATGCTGAGAATTCAGACATGATCCTGGGACCCAGTAGAACGTAACGTTAGTTGTTTCAACTTTAGAGACAGTAAATCACTTGCTTTAAGGCTGTCCAGCATTTAAAAATGACTGCCATAGGATCTTTGGAGAGTAGTCCTTACGCGATATTTTCTTGTGTCAACCACTATAATCCTTATCGGGCTATCGAATGTTGTTTTATAGTTCACAAATACATCGTTGTTGTTGGTTTTATTGGATCCGATCGATAATGGTTTTATCAGCTTAGAAATCGCATTGATTAAGTGCAAACAGCATCTTGATGAGTGGCTTCAGTCGTACACATAGTACGCTCTTAAGGACATTGTATACCATAAACGGAGGGTGTCTTCCCCTGTACATATTTGCCGAATATCATGTCAAGTTCATCGTTGTTATTTGATTTGTTGGTGGATCTGGTCGATAATGATTTTATCAGCTTAGAACTCACACTGCTTAAGTGCAAATAGCATCTTTTCGAGTGGGGTCAATTGTACACATAGTACGATCTTAAGGACATTGTATGCCATGGCCAGAGGGCGTATTCCCCTGTACATATTTGGTGAATATCAAGACCTTTCTATTAATACTCGTATATAATGGACAGAAGAGTACCATTTCTCTGAATTGTTAGCTATTGGTGTAGGGTATACAGTGGTGGAAAGAAAGACTCATCATGTTTATGGAATATTAATTCATTGTGACAGGTTTTCGGCACGCATTCGTTGACATTCAAAAGATATGTCATCTTAACTAAATGCCGTTGTGTTATTGTGATTTGTCTATGATATGTTTATTAATATTGTTATTGTTGTTGTTGTTGTTGCTGGTAAATTAAAACAAAAAAAAAAAACAAAAATGAAATGTAAACAAACAATAAAATATGAAATCTATTGACAGTCATCAACGAACATGACAAATATTTCTATGGTTGTTTATTGTATTTAAAATTTATTTTCAGATTTAAAATTTTTATTTTGTTTTTCTGTTTATTATTTTAAATATTTATAACACGCTCGACTAAAGATCTTCTCAACATGGTATTTAAGAAATAAAAATTTATAAAAAATAAAAACAAAACGTATTATTCATAAGGCTATTAAATGCTTGTAACGGTTTTATAAACTCATAAACTTCAAATAGGCCGAATGATATTAATTTTTCTAACATGATATAAATCAGCACTTGATTAACCCCCCTTCCCCCCTCCTTTGACATGTAATATTGTGTGAAAAAATCAATTTTTTTTTAAATAAAAAACTCTTCTCCCCCAAACAAATTAATTCAAATTTTAAATCGTGTATGGCTTACGAAATGAAGTCGAACACAACAACAACAAAAAAGTACTTGTAATGCAAAACTCGATTTTGTTTTGTTTTTTTAAGAGAACTTTTAGAAGTGAATTGACTCACTCACTGTTTTACCATGTTTTTATGCATGAGACCCTCTCTCCGTAACCTATATTTGTATGAAAGTCTGACATATAGTTTGAATAATGAAAGGCAGTTGATTAGATAAGATAACACAGAGTATGGTACGTTGTAAGGGTACCCTTTTGTTAGGTACTGTATTAGAATTTGAAGAGAGAAAAAAGAAGAAGGAACAAATGAATTCGATTGCAACGTGTAGATGAGGATACATAGATAGCATGGTACACTTTTAGCCCATCTAGCGTTCTGATTACGGTCTAGCTTCTCACACCACTTATGTTGTGTGTGTGTTAATTTTATACATGAGTGGCGGGACCTGCAGTTTAAAGTCGACTCCGAACGACAGATTATTTTTGAGAAACTTTTCATGGCAATTTTATTTACTCTCAGAGTTTTTGCTAGAAATCTGCTGAGAGGAAGTCGCCGAAGAAATATTTTTTTCATATTTCGTGTTTGATATCTGACCGGAGATTCGAACCGTGGCCTTTCGTCTTATAAGCCAACACACTACCTGCTAGACTACGGCAACTTCTGATGATGATATTCGATAAAATATTCCTCTTCAGCAAATCAGTGGAATGCTCAGCATTGTCATGTATCCAAATATAGACAGAGGATAGTTTACTCGCCTTTCTCTTCTCTACAACTCCTGCAGAAGTGATGGCTAAGACCAATGAGACTTGCTTAAGTACCCGGAATGCAGAGTCAAGTAATTACTGCATATTTGGGACGTCATCTTGGCCGTTCTCTAGCTGTCTACGAGGTATTAATCGAACATAGCAATGTATTGGTTATTCTAAGCTTACAGATGATCAAAGGACTTTGCAATATAGAGAACTTATCCAAAAATTCGTTGATATTAGTATTGGACTACTCTGTCATTTCGTTGAGAGACTTGTAGAAGGGAAAAGTATCCTAGAGATTATCCGAAATTATTCTAATAATTTTTCCAGAGACGTCCTTAGTAATCAGCCTGGAAGATACTGCAATTGCGCAACTGAATGATAATTTGATAAGTGAGCTATACCTACTGATTCTAAAGACAAGCTCCCAATAGTCTCTTTCAGTCGCGAAAAATTCGTGAAGTTTAGTACGACGGAGTATGTCACGGCACATGTAATCGTCCAGAAAAATGCGGCCAAAAACTGGAAAACAATGTACAAAAAATGCAGGTCATCGACCACAAAAAAAAGTTATCGGCAAAAAAGTGGAAATAATCGGCCAATAATACAAGTCATCTATACAAGAAATGGAAGCCACCCATAAAAAAGCAGTTCCGTCTAAAAAAGCAGTTTCGTCTAAAAAATTCAACTCATCGACCAAAAAACGAAGTGATCGACCAATAGCTACAGGTTATCGATTAAAAAAATGCAAGTTATCGGCAAAAAAGTGCACGTAATCGGCTAAAAAATGCAAGTTATCGACACAAGAAATGGAAGCCATCAGCAAAAAAAGAAAGTTATCAACAAAAAGACTGCAATGCGATAGTTTTCCCCGGTTTTTACAGAAAAGTTTTTGTTGCTTATTTGAAGAAAACAATTAGCTTTCAAAGATGCCTGTCAGGATTTATAGTTTTATGACCGAACAGGTACTATGGTTAGTACTATGCGATCCTCAAATGACCCAAGTGAGCTATTATCTCTGAGGCCGAGAGAAAACATTACCCATCAATTAAATACTTTACGTTGAATTTTATTCGTATCAACTGATTGAGGAACAAATGTCTCATGTAGTTCGTATTAATAATACTCGCGTTGTTAATAAATAATGACAGCATTTTTAAGCAGAAATAAGTGTTTAATAATATTTAAAGAATATTTCGCAATTAATTTCTGTACTTCAGATATAAACAATCAAATTGTTTGTAATTCTTTTCACAAATTCATATCAGCCAGAAACAGTAGACTCTCGATAAGAGAAATGCTTAAGGAAAAAAATTAATTACTGATGCATTTTTAAATACATTTTCCAGGCGATTATTTTCCATGATTTTTTTTTATTGCGTTTCTTGTCTTGATTTTCTTATCTTATCGCTGTGAATTTATGTTGTTTATCTCTCTCTCTGTGTTTTTATCTTTTGCAGTTGTTGTTGTTACGAGTATAAAACCAAGATAAGAACAACAACAACAACAATAATAACAAATATTTAATATTGGCCAATATCTTACTTCTTTTTTTGCCTTAAAAAAAAATTAAAAATAAATACCCAGGTTTTGTTTGTAAAACACAAGGGTTATATGGTTTGGAAAAGGGGGGGCAACTAAAAGTCAATAAAAGTGTGAGTTTAACAGTCATTCCAAGAACATGTTAATTAAACAGAAGAATACAGAAAACAAAACGAAAATCCAATAAAGAAATGAATAATTACGGGTGTATGTGCAAAAGAAAAGCGTTCAGCTAGTTAATCGATTAAAATTATTATTATTATTATTATTATTTTTTTTTTTTTTTTTTTTTCAAAACAAACCATCTAGGTGTGGAACAAAGAAAACAATTTTTAGGGTACTGGTGGATCAAAGTCTAATGCCTGGAAGTTTAAAAACAGTCAACATTTTATTCAAACGATTAAATTCAATATCAACAGTGCCCTTCTCTGTTGATGGCAATTATTTCTGGAATATTATTGAATAAATACTGTGTAATAACTTCGTGACTGTTTTAAGTAAAGCACAGATTTTTTTTTTTTAATAAAATTTCTTTTAATTTTTCTCACTCAACAGGGCGATGAATACAAAACGACAAACCCTACTCAACCACACTCGTATAAAGTACCATTAAGATCAAGTATCTTCAAACGGCAATAAGAAGGTATTGGTTGCTGGACTTTATGGACATTATTCTTGCATTGTAGAGTTGCCATAATACTGTTTTCATACGATCTATTATTGCCCTTAATCTGTGTATGTCTAATTTTGCTATACAGTCCTTCCCAATCCTTTTGATCCGACAAACTTCTAAGGTGCTTTAATATCGTAACATACGTTCCTGGTATGGGTTTTCATGATTTATTATCCTCATTACAGAATCTATATATTGAGCTTAAGGCGATCATTATTCTGAACAAGTACTCCTTGAAGCTACAGCGACTGGTCAAAAAACTCGCTTATTTATTATCCTTCGGCTGCAGTCGATCTCATGCATGCCTCAAATCTTTTCTTATTACAATTATAAAAGAAACTTTAGATTGCCTCATGCTTATTTGTTTTCAGAGGAGTCAGGCAGAGGCAGGCTCTTTCCATCTTCCCTTTCGCCTAGGATAGCCATCCAAACACTCTGCTCACTCCACAATGAAATCTGAATTCTGACATGAGTTGGTACACAGCATAACGTGATCTAGTTTTCCTCGATTCAGTTGTCGCAGACAGTCTCATATTATACTCTACTTATCCTCATACCAGCTAAGTGCCCCTATGGTGGCCTAACTGTAAGATAGTATTACTCCCTCCCTTATACTTTCTGTTCATGTTGAATTAAGCACATCTTTCTATGTCATCGGTTTCCGCTTGGAAGAAAGCCACAGGTTTTCTCATAGGCTCGGAATATTTCACAAATATTGAACCAAACATCCGAGCTTTCAAACGCCTAGGGTCCATTATTCCATCTTCCTGCTTCTGGATACCCGTACTACAATAGCGCAATACTATGCTAGTTGCCGATGAACTGAGAGTCTATTCGCGTCTAAGTTTGTGCATTTTGCGAATGAGGTTATCAGACCAACACTTTGGCTTACTCTTTGGACTGATAGACCAATGATTGTATCAGACGGAGATGATTCTAAAATCTCTAGGTTCTTAAGGCCTGAACAGGACCCTTCTAAGGAGGAATGAGTCTAGAGCATATGTAGAGTTCACTTTAAAATTTTACTTACTTACTTACTCTTACTTCCGTACTTACTTGGTCATTATAATCCTTTAGTCAGGATTATGACCGATTTTCTCACGCCAACCAGGTTGTGTGCCGTAATTTTATCCATGAGTAGTAGGCCCTACAGACTTCTAACGACAGATCTTGAACAAACTTTCAAGGCAATTTTCAATTCCGTTTGTTTGAGGCGTTGGAGCTGGGGTTTGAACTATGGACTCGCATCTAATAAGCCAACATACTACATACTAGCCACACACCACAGCCCCAAAAACTATACAGTCCAGTATACTGATGTTTAGTAATAATCGTGTGTAGTAATAATCCCACATGACTGGTAAATATGGTTTCTAAAGCGTAGATATCTGGAAGGATTTGTACCGTAAGTCCGCCTAACTTTTTTTCTGAAGAAGGAAATGTTTTTTCTATGGAGCGTTAATTGACAATATGATCTGACTGTTCTGCAGGCATACTGTCAATTCTGTAATTCGCAACAGTGTTGCGAAGCAGTTAAAATGCTTAATCATCAGAAGATTTACAAAGAATTTTATTGTTGGAAGCCTATTGTTGTCATTTACAAATATTGATTGACCTCAGGCGGTGTGAACATATGCTTGATAAATAAATCCATGAATTGCTTTTCAAGGGCGAAACAGTAAGTGAATCTGTTTACACATAAATTATACGGGAGTACATCGAATCACTTGATGGCGCACCCTATACATATTTTTCACACTCATGCTTATACTCAGCATGTGGTCTGTGATTAAAATGTAGAAAAACAGGCTCAATTGTAAATGTTGTAAGCTGTCATCACATGTTTTCAATAAAAAAAGTGGGTGTGTGTGGGTGTGTGTGGGTGTGGGTCAAAGGTGTTATTTTCAAGGTGCCCCAGAATAATTACAATCACTTACACCCTCTGTATTGAAAGGTTTTTTTTTGTGGTGAAGATTAAAATTCTTCTCACTTTTCTTTTCACTTTATTCTGGCAATTCAGACCTTATGACGGCTTGTGTAAGCCTTATTTAAACGTATTACGTTAAACAAGAAGGCTTAAACAAAGTATTTTTAAAAGAGGTAACCAGGGGAAGAAGAAACGAATTTCTCTTCTAGTTTGTAAAACAAAACAGAAAAAAGAATTTTAAAACATAGTGGAAGAAAGAAAACAAAACGAAAAAAGAACGAAATGCTGACTAAAATCTTATCTTTAACAACAAGTGCTACAAAAACAACACAAAAAGAGAAGTAAAAATAGCCCAGCAACTTGGAATTTAGAAGAGAAAAAAAAAAACCCCGAAAAAACAGAATAGAAGATCGTGTAGCTGCTTAGAGATAAGCGTCTTTGTATATCTCTTCCACTATCTTCCATAGGCCAATTAACATGCGTCAGATTTACAAGTTAAGTTACATAAATTCTGCAAAACCGACTTGGGTTTTTAAACTGAAACGAGAAGCAACAAAAAAAAAAAAAAAAATCAGTTCAAACGCAAATCAAATAAAAAAACAAGCAAAAACCATAAAAACGTGCGCTTAAAACCAGGAACAAAGAAGAAAAGAAAAAAAAAACGGAGAAGAATAATGATGTGGATGATGCGGATAATGCTGATGCTGATGAAACTGGTATTATGAACACAATTACGTTACGTATATACGTTACAACCATTAACAGCTGTTTTATATTCAACCAGTCATGATGACGTAGTTTTTGCTCAATTTACAGCATTCAGATCATGTAATAAAAAAACAAAACAAAAGGAAAGAAAAAAAAAATTATCGCAATAAATATTTTCTATTATTTTCTAATTATTCGTAATTGTTTTTATCTTTTTCGTCTGTTTTTTTTTTGCTATTGCTGTTGCTATTTAGGAGATGAGCTGCAAAGGTGTACGAAAAAAATGATTATTAAACTACTGCTTAGGTAGTCGTTACCTTGTGAATGTACAGTGGGGAGCAAAACTCATAAACTACGAAGTTGATCTTTATTATTCGCATGTATCCGCCAGCGACCATAAGTTCACTTCCCTTATTTTGACCAACGTAACCTCTTTCTACAATCAAAACTGTACAGTGGCAACGAACAACGTCTCAGAAACAGATGTAATTGGTAGGCTCAACAAAATGTAAATGGCATTCCCTTGATTACAATCAGTATAAAGTAGCTTACGAACCAAGTACAGAATATTCAACGTGCGTATAACATCGACTCTGTGGTACGAAAGTAAAAGGTACCGATATTTATCCCATGAGGGGAAAAACCATAAGAATCTTAAGACTGAAATGAAGGCGGCTTTAGCACCATATTGTCTGTGTAGAAAGTGATGAATGCTGGGCATGTTGTGAATATAAAGAAACGCTGGGACACTTTTGATTGTTGATTGACCACTTTTCGTAAGTTTGAGATCCTCATATTTTAGGGGAGAAAATAGTCTAGAACTAGGGTTCCTTTTACGCGCTTCTGCTGGAAAATTATTACTCGTTTTGTTTTTTCTTATTTTGTGAAGTCTTCGTAGCCCATTAGTTAGGTAGGTAGGTAGGTAGAAGTGGCTGTCCCTCGATGGAGTCATGAGCGGACACACTTAGGTCGCACACAGGGTCCATTATGATACCACAGTTACATATTTTCCAGTAGTCTAGGAACCACTGGGAGCTTCTAATGAAGTGGCTCAGACTGCCAATATCCATACATGACAGTTCATCCAGATCTTCCATGTAGTAGACACCCAGATACCTCTTTGTTCTCCGGGCATGTGCACAGTAGGTGAAGAACAGTTTCATCCTCCTCTTCATCTCCACAGCTTCGGCAGAAATCATTAGCAAGGTGTCCAAGACCAATGCGCCTCGTATGCATTCCTAAAATGCAATGCCCCTTTATAACCCCGATAACAGTACTGAGCTTACTTCTTTGGAGTTTAAGCAGAGCTGATGAGCGCCTCTTATCCATATTTGGCCAGATTTTCTGCGCCGTAGTTATCGTGGTTCAAAACCCAGTTCAGACATCTCCAACAAAATGCAATATGAAAAAATACATCTTCGGCGACTGCCTCTCAGCAGATTTCAGGCAAAAACTCTGAAAAAGGTTCTCAAAAATCTGTAGTTCAGAGTCGACTTTAAACTGTAGGTCTCGCTACGCATGTATAATATTAACACCCGCAACATAAGTGGTGCGAGAAACTATGTTATAATCCTGACTGAAGGGTTGTAATGATCAATTATGTATGTATGCATGTAATATGTTAGACTTAACTCGTCTCAACCGAATGCAGTGGAAGAAGTTAAAGAAGTTTGTACCAGGAACAGACTTCCTATAGAAAGTAAGGTTGGTGAGCTCACAAAAAGCCTACCTGATGGCTTCAGTGTATGTCAATAAGCTTCAGATCTTGGTTAGTTTCTTACCCTTCAATCGACAACCCTTATCTACTTTACTTCTTTACTCAGTTGGTCATTTCAATCCTTTAGACAGGATTTCAACCTAGTTTCTCACACCACCCATGTCTGTGATTATTTTTATCCATGAGTAGCGTAACGTACTGACTCAATTGTCCATTACAACCCTTTAGTCAGGATTACAACCTAATTTCTCAGACCGCCCATATTGTTTGTGTTGATTTTTATCCATGAGTGGCGTTAAGTACAGCTTAAAGTCGACAGATTTGAGAAGCTTTCCACGGCAATTTTATATTTTGTTCTTAGAGTTTTTGTCAGAAGACTCGGTCGTTGGTATTTTGGAAAAATACCAGCAGAAATATAGACCTTTGAACCTACTGGAATATATTAAGTGGAGGTTCGATGATATCAGAAAAATCTAAAGTGGTAGCCCTAAAGTGGTAGCCCTAAAGATCAAAAGTACGAAGTCAACCAAAAAACATCAGGCTACGCACGATTTTCCAGACCCTGAAACAGTGCCATCTTACAATAGAAGGCGTAAAAGTAACAACAAGTAAGCGAGTAAAATGGATAGGCTTTTTGAAAGCCATAGGTATGCTTATAATTCCATTATATCAAGTGCAATCCTGTTTTCGAAAGTTTCCAAAGTGCGTCCATTAGACATTCTTTTAATCGCTACTGTACTGTACGCATATTTTTATGACGCAAAAAAATCTTGTTTTGAACATTTCAATTATTTGGCGGGCTCTTCTACCTACAATATGTATGTGTGGTGTTGCACACATTTAGTCCTTTAGGTAGACACATGCTCTTCTCATACACGCTCTCATCATAACTCACCTTTAATTACAAACATATGTAGTTCTGTTAGTCGAAAATATTCGCCTTAATAAATTAGCACACGTTAAACTTACCAATACTTATGCACAGAAATGTCTAGTCTTGTGTTTGTGTAAGTAAGTGTGCGTAAAAGCTTTAAAATTTTAATGATCGAGTGCTAATAAAAGTAGTACCGGCTTTTATTGCACTCAGACTCAAACAGCACATGCTCTCCTATCTTTCTCTCACTGCTTGTTTCTCGTTCTCTCCTCTCTCTTTCTCTTATTGGTGCTGGATTGTTCTTTGCAAAAAGATTTGGGGTTTAAGGGTGTTTGAAAAAGGTGACCAAATACGATTTTGAATCTCTTTATGTTTCATTTCCAAACAACCGCCTCTACTGCACAGAATGGTCCTGGCCCCAAAAGTGGTGAGAAAGGGCCACTCGCAAACTCATGTGCTTGAATGTTGCCGAGAATTCTACATGATCTGGTACCCGATATATACAAGGGCTATGCAAAAGAAAAAACTGAAATTCAGATCTTCAACGAGTCAAGGTGTGAAATATTTTATCATTCGAACATCGATGCAGTGGTTGGTCACCCTAATCCTAAGATCAATGTGTGTGTGTTTATTTTGCACGTTTTGTTTTGTTGTTATTGTTGTTATTGTTAATATATTAACCCGGTCTAAAATTGTGTGTACTTGAGGAAGTTTTTTTCGTACATTTTCTCCGTCTTTATTTCTCTCGATAAGGTTGTTGTTGTTGTTGTTGTTGTTAAACAGAGGTAGAGGAAAGCAAAATTAAAATACTCACTGCTTTAAGTAAGTCTTACTTGCTGTTGTTGTTATCATTTTAAGCTCGTAATACTGGTGTATGAAATCTAAAGAGGGGGACATGACGTAGAGTATCAAAAAGTATTCAAACACACATGATGTTTTTGGTTTGAGGTTGTACAATATTTTTTCGGAGTTTTTCAGAGCTTTTTGGTGGTGTTGTTGTTGTAACACACACTACACTGGTTTTGTGAAGACTTTAAATTTAAATCTCATGAGCGAAAGAGAGCGTATTTGTACATATGATGTATGATTTGTTTCCATAAGTAAGGGGAGGAGGTAGTTAGGGAGTATAAGCGTATAAAAAATGATTTTTTTCATGGGTTTTGGTTGATTGGATATGAGATGAACAATTAAGAAGGAAAACAGACAGAGAGAGAAAGAGGAGAAGAGGCTTAAGTAAGTCTATAAAATGAGTATTTATTTGTAGTAGTAGTGGTAGTAATAGTGATATATGAGCACATTGCATATGTTTGTTTATTGTATTGTATTTAAATGTATATGTTTGCCTGCTGGTGTTGTTGTTGTTATCATTGTTGCTGTTGCTGTAGTGGTGTTGTAGTTGATTGTTGTTATATTATATTATGCGAATGCTTCCAAGTGGTTTTTTTGTGTGTTTTAAACACTTTTG
>QOCX01003838.1:0-15967 GCA_005959815.1 Sarcophaga bullata | reverse complement strand
CGTGCAGAGCTCTGTCGGTAGACTTATACGTGTGAGCGAGTCGTATGGATTTTCAAATGGTAGTGGTAGTGTTGGTGGTGTTGGTGTTGGTGGTGGTGGTGGTACTGGTTCAATTGTGTGACAAACTAACTTAATGGGTTTTCTCAGCTTGGCGGCTGTTAAATGTGATATTAATTAATTGGACACTTAAGTTAACGACATTTCTACTCTGAGTAGTTTTTTGTTTCATTCGGTGTGGTTCTTGCAGCGTGCAATTCGCTAGAAATCAACTTGAATGGCCCAGCAGTTTTATTTACTTGACTTCACAACGAGACAATTTTGATTAATTGTCAAAATGGAGGTGGTAAATTGAGCCTCTGTACACTAGAGTGATTAATGAACTACACAAAGTTCCTTTTACAACACCAACAAATTCGACAACAACTTTTTGCTATCGTACAAAAACAATTTTCAAGGGAGTTGAATATCTTTTCAACAAATATTAAAACCAGAATTAAAAACAAAAAAGAAATGAAAATATTATTCTATCAGTTGCCTAACACATCTGTAATCCATAGTATAGGAAATGGTAATATGGTAAATCCATAATATGGAAAATTGCAAAGCTATTCCAGTTTCTAAATTCCATCCTAAAAAATCTTTAGAAGATACAACTGTTAATACGAAAATACATCATCATTTGAAATTTATGTCTTTTACTTAAAAATGTAAATTGAACTAAAAGTTTCATAATATTGTCATTCTTCAGGAGCAGATATAGCAATACCAATTGTTATGCATCATTTTGAATTGTTAAAAGACTCAATTGTGTTATTTGAAATTCCAGAGCATTTTGAATTGTAATTTCAAGATTTCTTATTTTTTGTGTTTCTTCATATATATCATACACAGGTGTGTGTATACATTGTATCGTTAGCATAATTCGCAAAGACGATAAGTCCACTTTGTTTCCAAAATATAGATTTTAATGCAAAACGGTAACACTATACAAAATACATATTTTTCGACAACAAAAAATGTCATTATGTATGTTAAAGTTGTTGTAATTTTGTGATTTGCAAAAGGCTAAGCCCACAAAACTACAAAAAATATTAAAAGCACGTGCTAACTCTACGAATATTAATTACTAATTGATTGATTAATTAATCAGATCATTTAAAAAGAGCTGCGTTTAATTGCGTTTAAAAAGTTTACAAATTTTAAAAACTGAAAAAGCTAGAGTCTTTTTTGGGTCTCCAGTAGAATTTGAAAAAAGGGACTTAACAGTTTTACGAATTAGACTAACGATGTGTGGTATTACTTCTAAGTTTATTTATTTCTATAGTAAGGTCCATCCAAATCATAACTAAGCAGCAAACGGTTCTATTTTTGTGAATCCCAGTAACTAGCGAGGATGTGAGTCTTACTTTAAAATTTAAGAAACAATTTGAAACCTTTCTGAATAATCGCCAATGGTACTTTTTACTTACATAACATAATTGGCCATTACAACCCTTCAGTCAGGATTACGGCCTAGCTTCTCACACCACTTATGTTTGTGTGTGCTAATTTTATACATGAGTGGCGCGACCTACAGTTTAAAGTCGACTCCGAACGACAGATTTTTTGAGAAACTTTTCATGGCAATTTTATTTACTCTCAGAGTGTTTGCAGAAATCTGCTGAGAGGAAGTCTCCGAGGAAATATTTTTTCATATTTCGTTTTTGATGTCTGACCGGGGATTCGAACCCTGGCCATTCGTCTAATAAGCCAACACACTACCTACTAGACTACGGCGACTTTTTTACTTACATAATCAAAAAAATTTTTACGAGTAAATTATAGATCGCATTAGCAAAGTATTTGAAATGAACGTTATAATAAGTCTGATTGTAAATGCGAAATGGGTCTCATTACGACAATAAGAAAAATATGTTGTTTTTAAAATTGATTTAAAAATATTATAAAAATGTTTAAGGCGTAAAATATATGTCTGAATATAAATAAATAAATAAACATATAAAAGAGAATCTTATTCATGCCAATTTAGCCGTCTATGAAAAATAGCTTATAATTTTATTTTGTGCGATACATGAAATCAAATTATGCAAGGCCGCACTAAAGGTGTTACTTAATACTCGTACAGTATAAACAGTTTATTATAACGCTATATAATATTGCAATAAGGTTTAAAAAATTTAGATCCGCTTACGGTAGAACATAATGTATTCCATACAGAGATGGTATTATATTTTACGATAAAATGCAATGTTAAACTGTGTTTAAATAATATTACATACACACATACATTACAAACATAATTGGTCAATACAACCCTTCAGTGAGGATGACAATCTAGTTTCTCACAACACTTATGTTGTATCTTTTAATTTTATGCATAAATAGCGGGATCTACACTTTAAAGTCTTATCCGAACGACAGATTTTTGAGAAATGTTTCATGAAAATTTTATTTACTCTGAGGTTTTTCTAGAAATGTCGAAGAAACATATTTTTTCGTATTTTCGTTTTGTTGTCAGACCTGTGGTTCAAACCGCAGTCTTACGTCTAATTACCTAGTGGACTACAGCAACTTGATTATTACTTAAACATAATTTTTTCTGACTTTCATGAAGCAAACGAGAACTACCAAAATAACATTAAACAATAACAAACTAGTATTTTGGCCAAATTTGTATATTTTTTGAGTTCTGTTGACTTATTGACTAATCAAAATAAAAACCCCATTTGATCATAACTTCTATGAAAATTAACGAAAAGATTTCCGTAATCAAGCAATTTAAAGAGGAGTAGGTTGAGGAGCAAGTTTTATTACCTTAGAAAACACGCATTTAATATGACTTAAATTGTCGTCTCATAGAATATATGCATGCATGCAACTTCAAAACCTTGTTATTCGTTTTATCTTGTTTTCCTCTATAAGTATCTTTAGAATCTTTTAAAGTTAGAATATGTCCTTAGAATATCGTGTGTATTGTTGGCACTGTTCTGTTCATCTTGTGGCAGTTGCAGGCAGAGTATATTAGTTATTGTTGTTGCTCTTTCTTTGGGGAGTTCATTTCATATAAATTCATTTAATTAGTTTGCGTAGCAAATTTTTCCCCTTTTGTTTTATTGTTGTTTTTTGTGTCTTGATGTTGTACTTACTGTTTTATTTCTTGCATTGCGTTTCTTTTTTTGTTTTTTGTTTTTTGTTTCTTTTTTTTGTACAATTTTATTCATCTTCTGGTTACTTCGTTTGTTAAGTGTTGTGTGTCTTTTGTAATTTCATTTATAATTAAAATAAATTTTATGTTCTCTTCCTTTGTACCACAAGCATGTCAGTGAGGAGGAATGCATCTTACAAATTAAACAAAAAAACAAGGAGAATATGGTCTCAATGAATAATGGTTTCGCTATTTATAGACTTGTTACTTTGAATTCTTTTTTAGTATGATGCAATAAAATAGACAATAAAACATATCAGTTATGAATGTACATATAGGTATACTTACTAATATCATACTTCCTATGTATATATTGTGGTCATATTTACAACAAAGTCGAAATTCTTAGTTATGGTATGCTAAATAGCTGTCCTAAGCCAATGAATAGTAATTTGATCAGCTTTTTAAATGTGTAAATCGAAGTGGTCGCCGTAGTCTAGTGGGTAATGTGTTGGCTTATTAGACGAAAGCCCAGAGTTTGAATCCCCGGTCAAACATCAAAAAACGGAATATGAAAAAAAAATATTTCTTCCGCGGCTTCCTCTCAGCAGATTTCTGGTAAATAAAATTGAAATTTAAAGTTTCTCAAAATCTGTCGCTCGAGTGGACTTTAAACTGTAGGTCCCGCTACTCATGTATAAAATTAACACACACAACATAAGGGTGTGAGAAGCTAGGCCGCAATCCTGACTGAAAACGGTTGTAATGGCCAATTATGTATGTATGTATGTATGTATGTAATCGATGTGGTCTTCATATTAAACCTTTGTTCGCCCCTAAAGGTATTACCACAATGCGAAATAAGCGAAAAATTTGACCTCAATTAATACCAAATCTTGATTTATCTACAACAATTTTTCTGAATTTATATGAAATAAAAAAGGAAAATTATTAATCTATAATTTAATTATTAATTAATTTAATTCCGACTAACTCTTAAAATAATAATTGAATATCAGATTGAACATATGTTTTCGAGCATTATATTTGATGGAAACGTATTTTTTCTTTTAAAAAAATTTCACATTTCACTTACTTCTGTCATTGAGATTACTAAAAATATATGAACTAACTACTGGTAAGTTGAAGTCGTCGTAATCTAGTAGGTAGTGGTGTTGCGCTTACGAACGTGAGGCTTCGGTTCAAAGCCTAGGTCAGACATCTCCAACTAAACGAGAACATGAAAAAATATTCTTCGGCGACTAAGTGTTGCAGATTTCTGTCAAAAATTCTGAAACTAAATAAAATGGCCATGAGAAGTTTCTCAAAACTAACTCATGTATAAAATTAATACACACACCGTAAGTGGTGAGGAAACTATGTCGTGAGCCTGTCTAAAGAGTTGTAATTACCAATTATGTGATGAATCTTTTCAAAAGATCGTAACTTAAAAAAAATTCAAAAATTCATTTTCGTAAACGTGTCTGATATACTTCCATAATAATATAAAGAATTAACACAATTTTCTTTTTAGTTTTTTTACCTTTCAAGATTATGTTTTCTTTGTTTTGAAATAAAGTATAAGAATTGTTATCAAATCATTAGAGTTGTACAATTACATAAATCATGAAGACTAAAAATTAAAAAAAAAAAAATATAAATATTTGGGTGGTCTAACACAGAACTCTCTCATATGAAATTATGTGGTGTCATGGCCTTAATGGGTTAAAGACTGAAGTGTGGTCATATCCATTATCCACAATCGGCTTAAATGTTTGTCATTTTGCTTTTCTTTAATTTCTCTATTACTTAATAAAAAATTAAAAAATAAAAAAATTTTAAGTTTTCCATCCATGCATTATTCATACGATATATTGTTGTGTATTCTTTTAATACCTATATACCGTTTATACTGTTGATATTACTTTTGTACTGACTGACCCTTAACTATTCCACAGGTTCAGGCATATGGTTGCTCGTTCGGTTATTTGCTGAATATGAACAAACTCCCCCACAACTTTATTTTACCAAAAAAAAATTCTTTTTTTCCTTTACAATAGTATTTATTTGTAAAAGAGACCAGTAAACTGTTCCTTGTGTCCATAGAAACAATATTTTTTTTGTGTTTGTTCTTGTATAGAGCAATTTAAGTAGCGGTAAATATGGTCCACATTCGTTTTATCTTTATGGTCGCGTTTAGTGAGTTCGAAAGAATTATTGCACAATTTTCACTGTTAAACAAATATTAATTCTTTCGTTTTCACATGGACAAAAACCTAAAGGAAAGAAAAGCACAAACATATCTCAGGGTTTGCATGCATGGAATGAATGCACGAAAACAAGTTATTAAAGAGGAAAAGAAATTTTAAGAAAATAACTCAAACATGTAATTATTATTTTCGTGGAAAAACAAAAACAAAAATAATGTATTTTTATTGTTGAAATTTAAGATATAAATATATATACGTATATATGTAAATATATATTCTCACTTTTTCCAAAATAAAATCACCAAAAAACTTAAGCATAACTATTCTGTTTCTGGTGACAGATAGACCAAATTCCAGCATGTGGATAAAGATATCAACCTCAGCATCTTAATTCGATTCTTTTTTCAATCTTTACTTCTTATTCAAGTACAACTTCCTAAAGATTACAACATAGTTCGCACTGTGTTGTCGTCTAATTTTTGCAAGTAGAAAGAATATGTAGATAAGAATATTAAAAAGATAATAAAAATTGTTTGTTATGGTATATACTGTTACATTTTTTACCTTTCAAAAATGTTTGAAATATGAGCTCGTAGATTGCAAAAAAAATAAAAATAAATTTGTGTTTAATTTCTAATTAAATCTTTATTATTCACACAATTTTTGTGTGCCACTGTTCGCAACTGACTCTAACAACAATAACTGTTTTTATTTGTTATTCCTTTATTTATACCCTTTGCGACAAACAACAACAACTATTAGACAATTGTTCTCTAGATCTTTGTAACGGAGATCTTCAAAGCACAATTGGTTTACTTCACACGTACCGCGTCTTCACGCAAGACTGACTGAACTTATACTGCGCCTTTGCATGCTTTGCCTTGCCTTTTATATAGCGATGTAAACAGTCTGATGAATGTTCTCGTAAGTGAAGGTTCTAGTCTTCGCCTTTACGAGATTTCTATAAATGTAAACATGTTGTTTACATTCATACATGCTTTCTTCTTTGTTGTTTTTGTATCTTGTTTACGTTCGTCCCTTCAGAGTTCTTGTTGTTTGTTGTTTACTTGCTTATTCCTTTCCTTGTTATACTGATGTTGTTGTTTATTTGTTAATGAAGTAAACATTTTAATGCAAAACGACGTTACATCATTTCCATTTTCGTAACAATACATTTCTAAATTGCTTTACTACCATCCACATTAAAGGTTTGAACGTCAATGATAATAAATATCAAAGTCATACAAAATTTTACGACCGTTGATTCGTGTCGTCTTTAAGTTTAAATATCGAAATAGTGGTACTTTCATGGAGATACTTAGAATATGGAAGTGTTCATTTAGTATGGTATGTCAAATACTAAATCCAGCGTGATAGTAGAGGTTCCTTTGTCCTTTCAAATAAAAAAATATAATTTAAACAACATGTATGATCACCAAAAATTTTAGAAGAGCGTTTAATGTTATAGTTAAAAAAGAAAAAAAAAAATTATTCGATTGTGTGTTCTGTCCAAAAATAAAAGAGAAATTAAATTTGAATTGATTTCTGATTCGGATTTGTTTACATAAATACTAATATCTTTGTTCGTTGGTATGTAAAAATGAAAGATGAATTATTTATACAGAATATAACAATTGCCATAAATGTGAAAAAATGTTTGGAGTTTCTTTTTTCGTCTAATATATCAACAGATTAAAAATCAGACATCAGATAAAATGCGTCTTTTTTTTTACTATTTTCGATACCCACAAACTACACAGACGTTTTTGAAAATGTTGTTAACATCAACATCATACCGAGCACTAGTATCATAATTTCGTCTTAGCAGTAGATTGCAGATACTAGAATTTTTTCAGTTGGTGTGGAGAAGATGAATTCAGAAAGAAAAATAAGACTTCGGAGAGTGTAAGAACAGAACAGATCTGTCAATACACAATCATGCTTAAAGAATGTACAGAATGGCTAAGAAAATACCTGAAATAACGTACAACGACTACTTCCACCACGGACTACCTCCAAACCGAACTCATGAAATAAAACGATCAAATTCTCATTTCATTTTAGCAGTAGAGTGCATAAAATAGAGTTTTACCAGTTGACGTGGAGAAGTTGAGTTAAAAAAAAAGAGATCTCGAAGAGAAGAAAAAACACACAACGACTTCTTCATACAACCAATATACTTATGAAGTCGATTACAAGATTATTATACATCATATAGCCATTAACATACGTTTCCCTCATCTCTAAATGAATGAAGAAGGGGTTTTGATTGATATGTAAGGGTTTTCAAGCATTTCCGTATCTGAAAATCATACAATTTTTGATTTGTCGCAATTCTTAAATATGTTTGAAATTCTCAGAATATCCTGCATATGATTCTGAGGTACTTACGTATTGATTAGTAAATTATTCTTTCGAATGCCTGTTACTTCGCATATGACTGTCTCAGAACTATGGCTGTTCAATTCGTAATAGTGAGAAGCGAAAATTATAGCAGTTAACTGTGTATGATAGAGATCCTTCGTGAAAATCAATGCCTTTGAAAAGGATTTAAAATTCAAAAAGTGTTAACAAACGAATTTCAAAAATTCCTAGAATTCCTTAAGGTTCCATCACTAAGGTTCTTATCAAAACGTTTGATTTTTTTTTTTCAGAAAAACTACAAATACCTTCTGTACAATGTTGAAACGTTATATTCTTCTGGTCGATATATAAAGCGTAAATGTTTTGCATACGAAGTGAGAAGTTTTATTTTTGCTTCATTCCTTGCATAAGCTAATTCACAATCTGGTTCTGATAGTGCTGTCATCCTAAAATACAGGTTAATTTATCAAATTTTTACACAACTTAAAAACAAGAACATGATTAATTTCTGACAAATTAGAAACAGAAGAGTAACAAAAAACAAAAAAAAATAAAATAAAATACAATCAAATAACAAAAAATTGTACGACACACCCCGACTTTTAAGATAAAAACAAGAACGAGTGAAATACAACGTCATAAGAGAAAAAAAAGTGGTTTCAGTGGCTGCAAACAGGATGGCAGGTTTGGGATTGGATAATGACTTTAAGTCGTAATTCATTGGAAAGGTGTCGTTTAAGTTTAGTTTGGTGCTGCTTTAGTGCGTTTGCGTCACATCGTTGCATTGATAAACGAGCACAGTTTTGAAAAATGACACGATACTTGTACCAAAACTAAAGTTGACGATACACTTGCACATTAAGTTAAGCCTGATTTAAGTATGGTAGGACCACGTTTGGCTCGTGATCTTTATTTTCTTGGTCACTCTTTGTTTTATTTGCGTTAAAAAAAAGCACATGAACAATGATCGATGGTTGGTTAATTCCTGTGGGGCTTTTCTTTTTGTTAAACACTTCATAAGTTTATACGCTGCTGCGAATGACCTTTTGGCACATTTTTCATTCTTATCAAAACAACACTCAGAAAGGTATCAGTTTAATTCAAATGTGCGACGGTCATAATTTTTCTTTTGAGATATTTGTTTTGTTTTTGTTTTTCTCTTTGGAAGATTTATTGTCGATATAAACAATTTAAAGTAATTTTTTTTTATTACGATGAGTTTATCTTTGAGAAAGAAGTAATTGTAGTCGAAAAATTTATAAATTTCGACAAAAACCCCATGCTTAGAAGGCATCGATTAGTGTATTACAAATAAGCGAAATATTAAAACCAATTAATAATAATTACCTGATCAACGGAGACTCTGATCGGCCTACAATGGCTAGTTTTAATGTGTTACTTGCAGTGTGTCATTTCAATTCATGATTACGTTAAATACTTATGTGATGATCTTTCATTATGATAATAAATTAAATTGCATATATTTTAACATATGTCGGACCAGACTTTACACTCACTGGGATATTTTGGGCTCATTACGACAATGTTCGTCTACCTATATGGCATGTGTTTCCTCGTGAGACATTGTTAAACCAGCGTGAAGGAGGTTCCGAACTGTGACTCATAATTCGCAGTATTATGCTCATCAATTTCATTGCAATGCATTAATATATTGGACCGTTAATAAAGTTTAAACGGAGTAATCGATAATTGGATTGATTGAAATGTCATATGTCTTTAGTTTGTTGCGTTAATTCAGTTCCGAATCTGGAATGTTTATATGGTTAAATAAATGCATTGTTTAATATGATTTTATATTTTGCTTTTAAATAAACCAGATTAAAGCTGGAGTATAAGTTGTGAGACATATTGGGGAAAAAGCTTTACGGTACTCCAGATAGAATGATGCTGGTGGTGTTGAAGCCCATTTTTCACTCTTACTCAAATATCTGACGATAAAGAACTTTTTACTATTTTTATGACAGTTATCGGTAAGTGAAATTTATTAATGGTTATTATCCTCATGCCACAGTATCGATGCTTTCGATATCTAAGAAGATTCCAGTTATTTTTCTATTGATTTTTGTTTCCGTAATTATTTACAATTCTTTTTAGTTAGTGAACTATTGAGTGGTCCTTCCTGAAACCAAATTGTTCTTTATTTATGATGTTGTTCATTCCAGTCAACTATTGTAGCTTTTCAAGAATTGTTTTTTCAAATACCTTATCTAACACATTAAGCATACTAATGGGTCTATAGCTAGAGGTAGAATTTTTAGCCTTTTCTGACTGTAAAGTGGGTATCACCAACGCCTTAAATAAACACCAATTGAAAATTTTTTTTATAAATCGGATGAATGAAATGGGCAGCTTCTTAATAACAACTGGTGAAATTCCATCTTTAATTCGCTAGTATTGATTTACGTTCATAGCAATTCCAATCACCTTGTAAGTCTGTTTACATTATCGTCAGTTGTTGAATTTGACGCCTTGTTATTAGTGAGAGTTTTCAAAAATATATGCTGCATCATCTGATATTAGCTTTTCGAACATTATTGAACACAATTTTACCATTATGTGTCTAATTACTAACGCCGTTATTTTTACCTCTTACTGCTTTTGATTTCTTCAAAATTTTTGTATACCTTTGGGTAAACTTAGTAAGAAATTATTCCAATTTTCAATTCGATTGAGGGTTCATATTCTGATTAATTAAAATGGTAAGTTGTTTTAATATACTCGAAATAATTAGTCTCACAGAATGGCTATTACATCTTTAAAGTTTGTGTCGAAATCTTTTACGTTGACTAATTAGTCATGAGATTAATTCAGAGATCTGTCTTTGCCACGCTCTCTTTACACCTTTTGTGTTTTGGATGCGCCTACCATTATAGTTGTTAGTTTTTCTAAAATTTGCGCAATATTCGACTCCATGAGAACCGCAAATTTAATCGATTTAACCTTAGCATCAATCCAGTTATTTCTTAGATTCCAGTTTGCTAAATTGTATAATGGTACCAAATCACTTTGTTGTAAGGCAGAACCATAAATTTTGCATATGATTGGGGCAGAGTTGAGCATACCTACGTTTCCATAGATGACATATTTAAAGTGGAGTCTGTTAAAATTATGTCAATAGTATATGGTCGAGTTGGATGAGGACACTGACTGAAACGAGTAAAATCCAAAGCATAACGAACATAATAGCTATTTCTTAATTAGTAAATGGACGAGCAGACGCCTGCCGGGTTATTGCTGACGAAGCAAATGATAATAGCAGTGTTTTTGAAAATAGACCAGAAAGAAGCCGTAAAATATTACAATGATAGAAGACTAACATAATAATACAGCATTAATGTATATATGTGTAACATTTGCAGCATAATATTAAATAAAAATAGAGTCTTCAAAGGCTTAGTTGAAATTAAAAACGTGTACTAGTATTTTGTACCTGAAACATGTGCGCGACAGATAATATTTACGGATGCTGAAATAAGTATTGTTAATTTTTTCCTTTTCAAAAACGTTTGAATATTGAGCTCGTAGTTTGCAAATAAAAATAAAAATAAAATTTGTGTTTAATTCTAATTAAATTCTTTAATTATTCGCACAATTTTGTGTGCCACTGTTTCACGAAATTGATCTAACAACAACAATTACTTTACTTTTTTATTCCTTTGTTTATGCCTTTGCGATAAACAAAACAATTACTACACAATTTGTTCTGAGGTTTTATAACGGAAATTTCAAACCACGATTTGGTTTACTTCACCACGCAACGTGTCCTTCACACAAGAATTGACTGACTTCTACTCCGAACCTTTGCATGCTTTGCTGGCCTTTTATATAGCGACGTTAAACAAGTCTGATGATGTTCTCGTAGCGAAGGTTCCAGTCTTCGCTTCACGAGAATTCTATGATGAAACATGTGAGTTTACTTTAAACATGCCCTTTCCTTCTTTGTTTGTTAGTGTATCTTGTTTACGTTCGTCCCTTCAGCTTTTGTTGTTTACTGTTTATGTGTTTATCCTTTTCGTTATATGATGTTGTTTGTTTTATTTTTGTTTATTCTGGAATCAGGCAAACAAGTCACGTTGTTTTTGTTTCTGTAGCTTTTGTTTAACATTTTAATGTTAAAACGAAGTTACATCTATTTCCTTTTTCGTACAGTATTACACACATACAAAAATGTGACATGAACGATTTGAATTTAAGTAAGTAAATGAAGAAAAAAAAAAACAAAAAAATTGATTAAGAATTGAAAAATTTATAGATCACCAAGTGGTAGTTGATTTTCTTGACAATTTAAGTCTAATTATTGATCAAAACATGTGATTCTAAACCAGCTAACTGAACGCAATAAGGTAAATAATTTATTAATAGGGGAACAGTCTGGTTTCCGAAAAATAACCTCTTCGAAACAGCATTGAATTTGGTACTATCGGCGTGATAAAGATAAGATGAATATAGTTGCAACCTTCTTTGATCTAAAAATAGCATTTGAGACAATAGATAGAAATATATTAATAGCAAAATTGCAGAAGATGGGAGTTAATGGTATTGAGGACAAATAGATGTCCAGTTATCTGAGTTATAGACAGCAACAAGCGATTATATCCGATACGGTATCAACGAAAATTGATAAAAATATAGGACAGCCGCAAGGAACAGTCTTAGTATCGTTGCTTTTTATTTGTATATATAAATGATATAAAATGATGTTTAAATTATACAAAGATTAGATTATTTGCAGATGACGCATTATTAATTACTGCGGATAGGAATCTTGAGAATGCTATGAGAAAGATGCGGAAAGATATTGACAATTTATAGATGGCTATGTGAGAATAAATTAAAATTGAATATTTGCAAAACTAAATTTATGGTGTTGAATTCCAACATTGAATATCGCATCGTCTGCTGGGGATTTTGTAGTCATCTACCCCAATATTGAACATTTGTTTAAATAACATTTGTTTTAAATAACGTTTAACACTCGCCTTTTTCAGATTCTGATTCAGTGTCAGATAATGCTTGAAATCGGTTAGTAGTTTATGTTGTTGCTTATTTGTTGCTTATGTTTGGGATTATTACCCAAAAACTATTGGATCACGCCAAAGTTTTTATACGAAATTTTATTAGAAAACAGTTTCATTTTTCAAATTTAGCTTTTAATCTTACATATTCTTAAATATCTTATTATTTTGCACAAAATTATTATCTAAAAACTACTGTCATATTTATTTACTTCCTTAACTGGTTCTTACAACCCTTTAGAGAGTGTTGCTACGTAACTTCTTATTTTTATTTAGCAGAATTAAATTTGCAAGATCTAAACGTAATTAGAATATTATTCCATAAAGATGCAAAAGTCTTTTGTAGCAAAGCCGCTATTAAACTTGGGATATACATCAACCTATTGGAGATTAAGTTCAAAATTTTTTTTATTTTCATGTCATTATCTAGAGAGAACATGCTCGTTGAGGATATGTATTGAGTTGTAGCATTTTTGAGGTGGTGAAGACATTTGCTTATTAAGTTCTACTTGTTCTCAAGTTGTGGTCCAGACTGACTCTCTTATTATGTTCGTTATTGATCTTATCCACTCTGGAGAGACAGGGTTTGAAGAAAATTAATGTTAAAAGCACGAAGACCATTATGATAATTTCTTCATTTTCTCCCGAATTTGGACCGTGATTGTTCAGTTTTATGATCAAGCACCTTTATCTACCATACCACTAGGGATACCAAACGCAATTGACCTGGATTTTTCGGACAATTCTGGATCAAATTAAATCTACAAATTTTCCTAGTAAAAAATCGCGAAATATTCGCGGGTTTTGGGATTTTCTCTTAATAAATAATACTAAAAACAATTGTTTTATAAAAAATTATTATTAATTTTTGATCTTTTTCACAATACACATGTTATAAATAAAAAACAGAATATAAAAGGTAAATTAACAAAATTAAAAATAATTCATCGGTTTCTACATACATTACTACACAAACATTATTAGTATAATATATTCCTATATTCATGTTTTAAATAATTTTTCAAAAGGATCAAAAGGATCTCTAATATTCATCGAATAACTTAATTTTTTGCGAATATACGCTGTTGCTGAAAAACATTTTTCGCAATCTACATTTGTGGGCAAAATGGTTTCAAGATAGCTTTATGCAGGATAGGTGAATAGTTACCTCTAACACCACGTGATTCAAAGAAATCTACTTGCTTTGAAAGTTAATTGTCTTTATTGGACTTCGTGGGCAATGTTTAACTTTTTAACAATAGAAGTTGGGTTCTCGTCAATTCGATACGAGGAGTGATATAGAAGGATTTCTTAACATTGGCATAATACGCTTGAAAAAGTACAGGTGTGTTATTGAAGGTAAAATTAATTGAAAAAAACAATGTCGTAAACTCAATATTTCTTACTTCATAAAGTATTTTTGCATGAATTTACAATCCGCGAAAATCCGGGACAAGTTTTAAAAAACTGGATTTCGGGATTCGGATTTACGATTGGCATCCCTAGTTACCACCCAAGGGTATTATTAAACGTGGAAAATTAGATTTTGTGAAAATTATTACTTGAAATTAAAAGTATACCCCATTGAAAATAATGTGACGGACCTGGACTTAAAGGAAGTAAGAAAAGAGATGATTATGTGTAGTGTTTTACCAAGAGATTTAAATTTCAAACTTTTGAAAAATCAAAAGTTTTTCGTAAAATATCTGGAATTGTAACTTCTTTACAGAAACAATCAATATCTCACTGATCGATGGACATTTTGAATATTAAGACATTAATTGAAATTCTTATCAGCATTCAACAGTAACTCTGGATCATCATGTTCAATCCACTTTCGATTTGACAGTTCGTCGACAGACAAGTGACATTTTATAAATTTTGATGACTCTCTCCACGATGACTCTTTTAACTATTTTACTTGTACCATCATCACACCAAAAAAAAAAAAAAAAAAAAGAATGAAACACCAAAAAACAACTTTAACTAAAGACAAACGTTCGAATGTGCGAAAAATTCGTTTTGATGTTATTCGTTAACTTTACGCTTTTTTTTCTTTTGTTTTGTTTCTCTTGCTTTATTTACTTGAATCGTGAGCGAACACTTCGATGGATGGATGAGTGAGTGAATGATTGTGCCTTATTGTGTTGCATTGTCAAATGAATTATAAACTAAAGTCCTGCTATACTGATGTGTCTGGCTGTAGCATTTATTTATGTACTCTCATGTATTTGTCTGTCCCAGTGTCTTTGCAAAAATTCGTACTTATGAACGTAAGTATGCATGTATGGGACACGACTCTCCACTAAAATATAAGAAATTAACATGAGTTCACAACTTACGCTTGCCCATGACGTTGACGATGACTATGATGACAATGTTGAGTATTACGATGACAATTTTGCGCATGCTCAACACGAATTACGAATACGTTAAATCACTGGTCTAATGCCGCCACATTAAACGATGCAAATAACGAAAATATTGCAAGTTGTGCACCTTTTACGTTACATTGTCCATGACAATAAAACAATTATTGCCAACATTTTTATTTTTCCCTCTGTTCAACCAACTGTACGTCTGTCTGTGTCTACAAGTGCCAGCAGGTATGCAATTTTTGCATACTGAAGACCGGTTGCAATCTTAACTTCGTTTCCCTCCCTCCCTATCATTCTGACCAACTTTCACGAGTCCGCACAATACCATAAAACTCAATACAATTCACTTGCTGTGGCCAGGCATATTTTGATGCCTAAAGTGGTGGGCAGTAAGTATTTTTCTTATTTGTTTTTTAAAATAATTTTATAACAGCAACACAGATACAAATGTTAAGACATATGAATGAATGTCTCTGTTGAAATGCAATTGTTTTGGACATTTCAACAGCATAATTGATGTTATTGCTTTTTAATTCGTTTAGTTAACGTGGCATGAATATGAATGAATGCTTTGTAAAAAGGCAATCAGGCAATCAGGCAATCTCTTTATCAGATTTATAGAAAAATGTTTATGCTAAAATTATGATTAGATACGTAATTATTTATAGAGAATTTTCACCCATGACAATTAGTCACAAACTACTGTATCGGCGGTCAGTATAGTAGGCTGGCAAAGAAATAGTCGTGAGTCAATACTAGACTTAGAAAGAAAAGATAAATTTCAGAAAATTTTTATTTATACAATAACAAATTTTATTTATGACAATATTAAAT